>LFYR01002184.1:204215-360330 GCA_001185155.1 Zostera marina
AATGGATGGCAAACTTACTGAGTGAAATGGGGATAAAGATTGATAAACCTTATAAATTGTGGTGCGACAACTTAGGAGCAACACAATTGGCTGCGAATCCGGTTTTTCACACAAAAATCAAACATGCTGCGCTTGACTTCAATTTTGTGAGAGAAAGAGTTGAGAAGAAGGTTTTAGAAGTGAATCACATTCCAAATACCAAACAAAAGGCTGATGTGTTGACCAAAGCATTGAGGCCAACACAATTTATGGAACTAAAGGTCAACCTCATCGATGAATATAGATGAGTTTGAGGGGGGCTATTAGTGATATTATAAGGGTATTTGTGTAATTAGTTAATAAATCTGTAATTAACTAATTAGATCTAGAAACTTCAGATAGTCTAAACAGAAAGTTAGTTATTCTGTTTTTAGAACTAATTCCTCCTAAATGTAATTGTATATAAGATACATGAATAGAACTTGAGGAGGGATCGAACAATGGAAGATCTCCCCCTTTTCCTGATATTACTCTACTTAAATCACTCATAACTACATAGTACATTCAGTTATAACTACATACTAACTAAACTATTCACAATTTTTTTTGATGAAGTTAATATTTCGTTTCTGAAAATAAGAGTTGGGCAACTGCCCGATGATTACAAAAGTAGGGAAATACAAATACAAGTAAATGTAAAATATTTTCGTCTTCTTATATGGCTATGACCCTGGCTAACTAGCCATGGATTGGTGCCTCAAGAGGTTGGACTCTCATATGAATACAACACTAGTTTCAATCTGTGAAAGATTGATCTTCTTATGAGAGATGGCATCATAAGCGATGCTCACATCCCTTAACATTTCTCTGCTGACAATTTCTGGGAGCATGAGGGTGTGTTGTTTTAGTTTTCTATTCCTTTCACACCAAATGTGCCAGGATAGGGAGGCTAGCATTAATCAGTGAGTAGGGATGCAAATTTAACCTGAGCTAGTTAGGTCCGACTCGGCCCAGCCCGATTAAGCCTGACCCGACTCGGCTAGTTTAACAAACCGAGCTCGGGCCTAAAGACTAGACTCAAGTCACCCTCGACTCGACTCGGCCTGACCCGGCTCGAAAGCTCGTTTAAATATTACTATTTAATGAAAAAAATTTATTTAGTCCAATCGATTTTATTTTCTTTAGCCCCAATCGGAAATTCTTAAATGTGGGATCTTTTCTTATTAGTTTAATATCTAAGATGTAGGCTATCATTTCTCAACTCGCATGATATTAAATTAATTTTTTTACAATAAAATTTTAAACTTTTATTAAAAAAAATCAAGCTGCTCGAGCCCGGCCCGACTCGTTTGCAACCCCAACAGCTGGCTTTGTGTGTAAATTTCTCTATTGTTTCTATTATGTCACCTATTCTGATGTCATCAATAGGTGAAGGGATGCTTGTTCCTCGTAGGTTCCATATGGCATTACCAAGGCTGGTAGTTGCCTCAATTAGAAGGTGTCTAGAATATTGGCAATTTAAAAATAGGTGTTGTAAAGTCTCAACTTCCTGACCACAAAGGATGCAGATGGTCTGTAGGTTGATGCCCTAACTTTGGAGCTTCATGAGGGTGTTAATGTTTGTAACCTTAATTCTCTATTGGAACATAGAGAATTTGGGAGGCATCTCGGACCAGATACCTGCATTTATGTCTTGTGAGATTCCTTTGGGCCTCAGTAGCTTAGTATTTCAAAGTGTTTAGAGGTACAAATTAAGGAGGTTCTGCGATCTCTTAGCCATTCTATGTAGGTACCTATAGTTTCTTTGTTTGCTAGAATTGTTTTCCACATATGTGAGTCTATAATGGGCCTATTATTTATTTCCTTAATGCTTTTACTCTTAATGTATCTAATTTTAATCTACTCTGATAGTATGGAGTTGTTTGGGCTCCAAAATTTCTCTGCTCTTTTAACTAATGCTGTGGCATTTGTTGCAAAGAAATCCTTCACCCCTATGTCTCCCTCCTTCTTTGGGAGTGCCATCTTTGCCCAACTGTTACATTTCCTATCATCCCAGATGAAGTTGTAGCCTTGTATGCAAGACTCTGGATCTTTTTATGACTGTGTTTGGTAAGGTAGTGCCATTTGCCCAGTATTGAAATTTACCAAGGAGGACCCAGTTTACTAGTTGTGTTCTACCTACCTGCATAGGATAGACATCTGCCCTTCCACTTGGTTAACATCTTCCCAGTAGGGTCTATTAGCTTCCAACACACTGCTTGGGTTTTCTTCCTACCAGTTGTAGGATGACCTAGGTAGGATTTGGTTGGAATGTTTAAGTGTTTTTCATGCGACGCCTAGGAGTGGCATATGCTGTCAAATGCCTTCATGCGCTGGACGGGTTAGGCGGATCCGATTGGATTCGCCTAATCCATTTACCCAATTAAAATAAGATCAGACAGACACTCGTGCAGTCGGGAGGTCAGATTTCCTCCTTCACCCGATATCAAATGCTCGCTTGCGATGTCAATGTGCGCTCCTGATTCCGTCAGAAACTCGCTCGCAAAGAGACATCAAACGCTCGCTCGCGATATCCCGTCAGACGTCCGCTCCTAACCCTACCTCGTCAGACGCTCGCGATTCCGTCAGAAACTCGCTCGCAAAGAGACATCAAACGCTCGCTCGCGATATCCCGTCAGACGCTCGCTCGCGATATCCCGTCAGACACCCGCTCCTAACCAAGCTTTTTCATGCGACGCCTAGGCGTCGCATAGGCGACCATGCGCTCCAGCGTATGTAGGCGATTGCCTTCATGCGCTGGAGCGGGTTAGGCGGATCTGGGTTGGATCCTCTTAACCCAATAACCCAAATAAAAGAAAAAAAAACTTATTCACAGATCTGCACCCATTTACCCCAAAAAAATCAACCACGCTCGCAGCAGATCTGCACTCGCACTCGCAAACCTTAGCTCCGCCCACGGACACTCGAAAACCCTAGTCTGCAGACGTGCACGGACGGATGGAGCTTCTGTAAATCAGGTTAGAAATCTCGATTTACCCAAAAGAAATCCCAATTTCTAACCTTAGGGAGTTAGGGTATATATTTATTATAAATATTATATATATTTTATAAACTTAGGGTATATATTGTAAAATATATATATTTTATAAACTTAGGGTATATATTTATAAACTTAGGGTGTATATTTACAAACTTAGGGTATATATTTCTAAACTTAGGGTATAAATTATACAAAAAATTATATATATAATCCTGATTTTAGGCGTCGCCTAGGCTCTCTATGCGGCCATGCGGTCATGGCCATCGCATGATCGCATGGTCGCCTGGAAAACCTTGCTCCTAACCCTACCCCGTCAGACGTTCGCGAAGAGACGTCCGTGAGCATTTATTGCTAAAACTTATTTTCTCATACTGATTTAGCCAGGGAATATTGCAAATTTCCCACCCTAAATTATGCGACGCCTAGACGACGCCTAGGCGCCCCATGCGGTCATGCGACCAGGGCCATCGCATGACCGTATGGTCGCATGAAAAACATTGGAATGTTTAGAATTGCATGCATTTCCTGATCATTTGTACAGGCTTTTCTCCTGATAATCTCAAGACCAAAGAACCTGGAAAGGCATCCAGAATTCTTTAATAGTGATTTGGGGTTTGCTCTTGAGATACTTTTCACACCAGTATATGGTAAGAATACTTGGGAGGAGAGGAGAAACTTATTGAATGGGATCCTACAGATAGGCCCCATATCCAATACACCATGGTTAATAGGAGGGGACTTTAATGAAATTAGATCCTTAGAGGAGAGAACAGGTTTAGGAATATACTCACACGGAGGCCCATCTGAATTTATTGACTGCACAAACCTGGCACAAGTACCAAAACTGCCATTTATTGGAGGGGACCAAGCTTTTACGTGCGACCAAGCGTTCATGCGATGGATCTGGTCGCATGAAGTCATGAACGCCTGCATAAATTCAAATGGAAAATTTGCAATATTTTCCCTGCATTTTTTTTATATTATAATAAATACCTGTAATTTTAGAAATATTAATAGAAAATATATATTATATTGAAAATGAAATAGAAGCTCTTAACAAAAATTAAATAGAACTCCTAATAAAAATTAAATAGTACTTAGTCTAAATTTTTAATACAAAGTAGAGTCTAATTAAATGACTCTTCTTCCTCAGAAAATCCATCATCATCTCCGAATCTTGTAGATGGTCCTCCTCTACTATATTGTCTAGTAGTTGGGCCATCTGTTTCATTCACGCCTATTGCATCCTCAAGGCTTACCCAAGTAAGACCTTCTTCATCATAAACCCACTCATTGGCGGGTCCTTCCTCGCCAGTTATTCATTCATAGTTGTAATTAATTTCTTCCGTTGCTATAGAGTCCAAGTCCCGACATTCTAGCTTGCGTTTTAATTGTCGTTCATTCAACCTCTTGTTATAGTGAACGTACACAAGCTTTCCCATTCGATTGACCACAAGACGAGTGCGTTTCTTTTTATGGACCTACATAAAAATTTGTGAACTGTCATTGAACTATAATTCATTGACGTATTGAACTATAACTTACGAGACTGAATGTGCTCCAGTTTCGTTCGCAACTGGAAGTTGTTACACAGAGGCATATGATCCTCTTTGCTATCACCATAGGTTCACGGCAGGCCTTTTCGTGCGTCGCATATGCGATCATGTGTTCCAGCGCATGTAGGTGTTTGCCTTCATGCGCTGGAGCGGGTTAGATCCGCCTAACCCATCTACCCAATTAAAATGCCAAAATAAGATCACTTCCGCAGACGCGAGCAGAAATAATCATGAGTGCAGATCACGTACAGGAATCGCGATCGTTCTTCCAGCAATCGTGCACAGAAATCATAGAAACATCGAATCTTGCAGAATCGCGTGAGAGAATCAGTCGCGGGCCGTTGCCTGCACTCGCGAGTAGAAAGAAATCGCGTGCAGCGTGCTCGCCTACAATCGCGGTCAGATCGCCTGTAGAAATCAAGGTTTAAAAACCGACAGTTAACCGGTAAAAAATCCAAAATTGGTAGCCGGTTAGTTGGAGCGGGTTTGTGGGTCTACGGGTCGGGTCTGACCCGTACCTGACCTAAATACCCGATCCATTTTTTAAAACCAAAAATTTATTTTAAGGCCAAAAATATATTTTTATGTCCAAAATTTATACATTGGTCCATGAAAAGAGCTATATTATTTTTAAAAAAGCTCCTCTTACTTTTAAGACTTCATATTTGTTTTAGACAAAATGAATCTTTATTTATAGACCAACCTTCTTTGTGTTTTTTGAATTCTATTGATTTGGGACTAAAAAAGTGTAGTTAAAAATATTATAAAATATTCTTTGTACTTTTTATGAATGTGTAGACTTCAAATATTATAAAAAGTGTAGACTTCAGCTATGGATCCGCCTTAGCCCGACCCGGATCCGGCTAAGCCCCATAAATATACGATGGGGGGTTTGCGCCTGGTCGCATATGCGCGACAAATTAAAAACCTTGCTCCTCAGAGAAGAAGCAGACCTAAAACCATAGTTTGAGTTGCGCCATAGCATGTAGCGCCGGCTACCCGCGCTATGGGGCTATAGCGTCTCCATAGAGCCAAATGTATTTTTAATTTTTTTAAAATACCATACTTAATATACCCTGTATTATGCAATCAATATTCAATATATTATAAATTAATAGTCAATACCATACTTAATTAAAGAGTAGTGATTAGGGTTAGGGGAGATATGGGAAGAAATGGGGAGAAATCGTGAATATAGAAGAGAAATGGGGAGAAATAGGCCCACTACTCATAGCGTGGGTAGATAACGCCGGCTACCGGCGCTATGGGGTATATAGCGCAACTCAAACTATGCCTAAAACAAAGGAGTATATAGCGCAACTCAAACTATATCTTGGCTAAAGAAAGGGGACAAAAACACCAGGTTCAACAAACTACACCTTCCTTACTTTTATTCCCAAAACAAACACAACAACTGATATGGGAGATTTTAGGTCAATATCTTATGTAAATTTAATGACCAAAATTCTCACAAACAGGATAAACAAAGTCCTGTCACAACTCACAACTCATATCACCATTGACCTAAGGAAAGCATTTGATACTGTCCACCCCACCTATGTAAGATGGTATGGAACTGTATCTCAACAACATCCTTCTCAGTGCTAGTTGAAGGCAAGGCTTTACATGCGAGTAGGCGTTCATGCGATTTATTGGGTCGCATGAACGCCTAGGTTGTCTAGGCATCGCATAAATGAGCTCGCCGTAGCTGGTCAAAGCTCGCCAGAATCGCCTTCGACGTTCGCCGGAGGTGGACGCCGCCTGTTTTAGCCGGTCGCCGGAGGTGGAGGAAATGGTCTGAAAAGAAGGTGGGAGGGTGGCTGGAAATTTGGGAGAAATTTGGAAGAAGAAAATGAGAGAATAGGGTTTTAAAACCCTAACCTTCTTATTTTTATATTATTCAATGGTATATGGGTTAGGCGGATCCGCCTAACCCGATTAGCGTATGAAGGCAATCGGCTACATGCGCTAGGTCGCATGATCGCCCATATTTTTAAAAACGCTTTTTCTAGCGCTTTTCCAGAGCGGGTAATCGAGCAAGTTCGGGTAAAAAACCAATCGATTACCCAATCACAACTATTATTTAATAATATTTTCACCTAATATACATTTTTTTCTATTCTACCCCTCTATTCTAACTTAAATTTAAAACTCTTATCGCACTTTCAGATTTTAGTTTGATTTAATTGTAATTGGAATAAATTTTACTTGTATGAATTAGATCATTAATTTTATACGTGATTTTATACTTTTATAAGGTATTTTTATTTTTTCTATAGGTTTTATATGTATTTATATAGGATTATATGTATCTTTACAGGACATTACTAAAATAACCTCGGCGCTTAAAGCTCCCAAAGCGAAAAAGCTCTTCCTGAAAAGTGGAAGCGCTTTTCGCTTTTTTGAACTATGTGATCGCCTGAAAAACTATGGTTGAAGGCACCCCACCCCTCTCTTCAGGAATCAAAAAGGGATAAGACAAGGTGACCCCCACTCCCCAATATTATTTGACATAGTCATGGATGTCCTAAGCAAACTGATATAAAGAGAGGTAGAGGCAAAGAAATTAGACACCTATAAGGTCAATGGAACAACCTCCATATCACACCTAATTTATACAGATAACATCTTAATCTTTAAAAGCAAACAACAAATCACTAAATACAATAAAAATAACCCTAGAGAAATTCTCTTCCTTCTCTGGATTAGAAACTAATGCTACAAAGAGCACGATAACTTTATCCAAGGTCTGTGCGGAAGACCAAACACTTAAGGACATACTGGGCTTCTCCTCTAAAACCCTACCACTAACCTACCTAGGACTAACAATAACAGGAAAGAAAAAACCCTTCAACCAATGCTGGAAGTTAATCCAGCCCATAGATAACATGTTTGCTAAGTGGAGGGGGAAATGCCTCTTCTTTGGGGGTAGAATTCAATTAGCAAACTTGATAATAGCGGGGAAATACACCTACTGGGCGCAAGGCACAACCCTAACAAAATCAGTAATAAATAAGGTTAGAAGACTAGCCTACAATTTTATATGAGATGGGAGGAAAGGAATCCCATGGAAACAAATGATCTTACCCAAAGCAGAAGGGGGCCTAGGAGTAAGGAATATGGATGTCAAAGTGCCATCCATAAACATCAAAAGAATTCCCAATTTTTGGATAAAATCAGACGCAATACTAGGATCATGAATCCAGGAGAGATACATAAAAGGGCCCTTAGAAACATCCATAAACACTATGGAGAATAAAATGGGGCCATACGAACATTTTCACAAGACTTAATGGATGGGGCATGCCATATTATGCAACACTGAAATTCTGAAAATGAAATAAGAGGACACCTTTTTTTTAACTGTCCATATTCCAGAGCCGTCCTCCTACCCCTAGTAGAAAAATTAAACAATGCTCTCTGGAAAATCATGAACATACCAGTACCTATTATCACACACCCTGACATCAGGCTAGGGGATCTAACTATATTTAGAATTAATATCAATGTTGAAGTTAATATCTTTTAGGGTCCAGTTTTTTCCGAAGATTGCACATTTATCGATTATGGTGATTTGAGGTGTAGGTTCTCAAGAGGATGTAAATATTATGTGTGTGACTGTGTTTTCAGATTATGTCATGCAAGAAGTGGAAAAGGCAGGCTTTGTTGAACCTACTCCAATCCAATCGCAAGGATGGCCCATGGCTTTAAAGGGCCGTGATCTTATTGGCATTGCAGAAACTGGATCTGGAAAAACACTTGCTTATCTTTTGCCAGCTATTGTTCATGTTAATGCACAACCAATATTAGGTACTTTTTTTCTATCCAAGAGATTTTTGCAATGCTTTGTACTCAATTATTATTTTACAATTTTGTTTGTAGCTCCTGGAGATGGTCCGATTGTTCTAGTTTTAGCTCCTACCCGTGAACTTGCTGTTCAGATACAGCAAGAAGCAGCTAAGTTTGGCACATCCTCAAAGATAAAAAACACATGCATATATGGCGGTGTTCCAAAAGGATCCCAAGTTCGAGATCTTCAAAAAGGTCTCAACACATTGATAATGCTACTCATTTTATGTTAAATATTTCTATGTTAGTATCTAATTATTTCTATGTTTTTCTAAACAGGTGTTGAAATTGTAATTGCCACACCTGGGCGGTTGATTGATATGTTAGAATCACATCGCACAAATTTGCGTAGAGTAACATACCTCATTTTGGATGAGGCTGATAGAATGCTGGATATGGGATTTGAACCTCAAATAAAAAAGATTGTCAATCAGGCATACTTTCACATTTTCATCTTTTCTGCTCGTGATTATTATTTTTTTATACTTTTTCTTTCTTTTTTCTATAGCACCTTGTAATATAATTTTTCATTCATTTTCTTCTTATTTTTTCCAGATTCGTCCAGATAGGCAAACTCTTTATTGGAGTGCTACTTGGCCAAAAGAGGTTGAACAACTTTCAAAGAAATTTCTATATAACCCTTACAAGGTCAGTGTTAATTTGTTTTATTATCATGTAGTGGAAATTATTATGTATTAGGATTGAGTTTAGTGTTTTAGTATGTGAAAATCAAATATTGAAATCAAATAAAACAAAGATGGATGGTCGTTTACATAAACAGGAGTACAAGATAAATAAAGTGAAATAAAATAATAATAATAATCAGACTTTGTACTTTGTAGACTAGAATTAGATTACGCTAGTAATGCTAATTGCAATATATAACACAAAAAGACCAAACTCTGTCTGAAGTTTGAAGAGAATTTCAAATTTTCAATGTGACAGTTTGTTCTTTGGATCCCTCACCAAAGTGTTTCTTAATTGCATCCTCATCTTTTTCTTTTTTGACAAAGGTAAAAAACATAAAATACAAAATGAAATAGATATTGAACAGGATCTGTTCTATAGGATCGTAGTATCGTACTACTATTCTCTTAAATTATAAGGAGACTAGTCAACAAGTCTGGTGGATGTAAATAATCTCTTGACCAGAGCGTGATTAACGGATAAGATAAATTTCCTCATCTTTTTCAAATCCATGAGCAATGTGTGACATGCATTGATTTCCATCTCCATCTACCATTTTCAGTAAGACGACTAGTGGTTGAGAATCTCAACTTGAGATGCTTTGAAATAATCCTCTAAATCAATCCAAAAGTCTTTTAAGAATATGCTTCAGTGCACTTCTTCACTAGATTTAACTTTGATTCATTCTCATTTCATGAATGGCAAAGGAGTCTTGAGTTGTTTTATGCAAGGTTTGAGTTGCGTCATAGCGCGCAGCAAGCTTTAAAAACCGACGGTTAACCAGCTGACCGGTAAAAAATCAAAAACCGGTAGCCGGTTAGTTGGAACGGGTTTGTGGGTCTACGGGGCGGGTCTGACCCGTACCCGACACAAATACCCGACCCATTTTTTAAAATGAAAAATTTATTTTTAGGCCAAAAATTTATACATTGGTCTATGGAAAGAGCTATATTATTTTTAATAAAAGCTCCTCCCACTTTTAAGACTTCATATTTGTTTTAGACAAAATGAATCTTTATTTATAGACCGTGTACATGTGTTAAATAAATACTCTATAACACATGTACACTTTATTTAGTCTCACATTTATAAAAAGTAAAAAGAATATTTTATAATTTATTTAACTACACTTTTTTAGTCCCACATCGATAGAATTCAAAAAACACAAAGAAGGTTGGTCTATAAATAAAGATTCATTTTGTCTAAAACAAATATGAAGTCTTAAGAGTGGGAGGAGTTTTTATTAAAAATAATATAGCTCTTTTTATGGACCAATGTATAAATTTTTGGCATAAAAATAAAATTTTTGCCTTAGTGAATTTATGAAGAAAAAAAATCACGAAAATACCCCTACCTAACCGGAAAACCGGTCAGCCAGAACCGGTTAACCGGTCAGCCAGAACCGGTTAACCGGTCAGCCAGAACCGGTTAACCGGTCAGCCAGAACCGGTTAACCGGTCAGCCAGGTTACCGGTTAACCGGTTTTTAAACCTTGGCGCGTAGCGCCGGCTACCCGCGCTATAGCGCCAAGTGTATTTAAAAAAAATTCTGGATATATACAATAATTTAGTAATCAAGTTAAATCAATAGTTTTAGAAATGGAGTGAAATTGTGAGATCTGGAAGAGAAATCTATATAAATACTAACCCTCTTTGGGTATTTGGATGGATCCTAATTCCTAACCCGGATCCGCCTAAAGGTCCACTTCCCATAGCGCGGGTAGATAGCGCCGTCTACCCGCGCTATGGGGTATATAGTGCGCGCTACTCAAACGGCAAAATTTGGTTTTATGGTTTGCAAAGTGCGAAAGGATGTTGCAAAACAAACCTAGTTACCCCCCACCCCCACTCTCCACGTACCAATTCTTCGCACCATTGGATGTCTTCAAAAATGCACTATGAAGAACCGAATGGCTGTAAATGAAAGTGGTGATTTTGTGACCTCGATAAATGATCATCTTGAAACTGCAACTTTCCGATATCCTTCAATATCAAATCAATGCAATGTGTCACACATGTAGTCTAATACAGATGGTCAAAGTTCTCCATCAATATTGCCCCAGCTTTTACGTAATTTGATGCATTGTCTATACATACTTAAACCACATGGCTTGGCCTTATTCGTTGTATCAGTGTATCACATCCTCAAGTGTAGTTGCAATGTACTCGTCTGTCTTTTGATGGCCTGACGTGTTGATGAAGTACAAGTAGAAATGTAGAATGACCCATGTGCTAGAAAATTAATGATGGACCTTCCTCTTTTGTCCGTCCAACTGTTGGATATTAATGTGCAAGATTCAAGTTTCCCCATATGAAAAGACTTCACAGTTTCTGGACAAATAGGTAATTCATCCTGTCCTCTTGGATCTGGTAGGGATATATCAAGGGCAGGGATCTGGAAAACATAGTAGTATCGGTCAGAGTTAATTGCGTTAATTTTTTTTTTTGAAGCAGTTAAATTTTTCATTTATAAAAATGAGGGGTGTTGCTCTGATGCAATGAGAACTAGCAATAAAATATAGATATAAGTATGGAAATGAGAGCAAGTCTCATTTTGACACTTTCCACACAGCCATATTGTCTAGTATAGAAGCTAGGCTATCTGCCTCCGGAGGTTGGTCTTCCATATCTGTATCGTGCTAGGTCCTAAAGGGTGACAACAACTCTTTTTGAAGCTCTCTGGCCTAAAGGAGTTGATGATGTCATTTAAAACCTCCTTAAGAACCGTTTCTGGTGGTCTGAGAGAATGTTGCTGCCATCTTCTGTTTCTTTCATCCTATATGTGCCAACTCAAGGCTCCAATCGTATTCCATAATAGGCCTCAATTAGGTCTCCTATTTTGATGTTTGGGTATGTGGTGGTGGGTGTGAGGATGTTCATGATTTTCCAGATAATATTGTTTAATTTTTCAACTAGGGGTAGAAGGATGGCTTTAGAGTAGCTGCAGTTGAAAAAAGGTGTCCTCTGGTTTCATTTTCTAAGTTGCATAATAGACAGGTGGGTGGGATGGGCATGCCCCATCCATTTAGCCTGGTAAAGGTATTTAGGTGTCCCCATTCTATAGAAGTATAGAGAATTTTGTGGGTTTGTTGGCCCATATTCCTTCAGGTAGAGTGTCTTTATGGTTTTTGTCTTTAATTTCCTCACCTATTTTTGCCAGCTTCTTGCTTGGGTTTACACTTTTCCATAGCACTGTGTAATTTGGTCCACACTCTATTAGTGTGAGAGCCTTAGGGGTATCTCCCATTATAAATTTTCAGGCATGAGAGTTGATAGAGTTTTTGATCTGAATGTTTGTAAGGACCCTTTCCCTTTATGTATCTCCTTTGGATCCATCATCCATGTATTCAGGGTCGAGTCTGATTTTGTCCAGAGGAATGGGAGACATTGTGTTAAAATTAATTACAATGAGTATATGCAATTATTTCAACGGACAAATAATTAATTACTAAGGGAGGCATATACGAATATTCCTCATGGGCCAAATTCTCATTGGGTTGGAGAGAATCGAATTAGTTGTCTAGGGCTCAAATCCCAAGACAACTAATTCTTAATAATACAATCTTTTATGTTTGTAATTGTTACATATTTTCTTTTACCAGCAAGAGTAATGAGGAGCTCAATCACCTCTGGGGAGATAGGCAAGAGTCAAGACTAAGGTTCCGGATGCGCCTCTGCGCGATGCGCCGCCACCTGGAGCATCTGAGCATATGCGTGCATATGCGCCAGTGACATTTTCGTTAATATTTATAAAACTATAGGAAATTAATATTTTTTTATATATCTAAATTATATTAATTATATTAATTAAATTTTTTAGTTAAAAATATATTGGATAGAAAAATTATTATAACACCCTATATAATTCATTGTAACACCAAGGTTTAAAAAAAACACCAAGGTTTAAAAACCGGTTAACCATTTAGGGGTATTTTCGTAATAATATAGCTCTATAAATGGCTAGGGTTTCTTTAAACTTATAAAAGAGAGGCTTTTATAAAAAGAAAATAATAAATAACCCAAGAGGCTTTTAAAAAATAATAACGTAATGGGCTGGGCTGGGTCTTCTTTAATACATCTACAACATAAAAAATACTCTATAATAATAATTTATTTAACCACACTTTTTTAGTCCCACATCGATAGAATTCAAAAAACACAAAAAAGGTTGGTTTATAAATAAAGATTCATTTTGTCTAAAACAAATATGAAGTCTAAAGAGTGGGAGGGGCTTATATTAAAAATAATATAGCTCTTTTCATGAACCGATGTATAAATTTTTAGCATAAAAATTTTTAGCATAAAAATTTATACATCGGTCCATGAAAAGAGCTATATTATTTTGGCCTTTTTTTTGGCCTTAAAATAAAAACAAAACACTGTTTTTAAAATAAATTTTTTTTGGCCTTTTTTTTTTAAAATAAAAACAAAACACTGTTTTAAGTTATTTAAATAACTTAAAACAGGCCTGGATCCGGTTCGGATTTTACCCGGATCCGACCCGGATCCGGCTAAGGGAGATGCGCCTCCCTCTGGGGGCGCATCATCGCATATGTGCGTGCACCCGGAACCTTGGTCAAGACTGAACCTCGTTAACAAAACATTCCTGTTTTGTGTGATTTCTTTCCTTACTATTCTAATTCTTTCCTTAAACCTTTCTAAATTCCTCTGTGAGGAAACCTAGAGATTCTTCTGTTTGAACAATAACAATATTGAATATCTCCAAATAAGAATTCTACCATGTGTAAGGCAATATCAAGACATAAAGATCAAAGAGGACACACATAATATCATGGATTGTGCTTGAATTTTTGCAAGAGCTCCCAAAAGTCCAGGAAGATCCTCTAGCAAAATGAATATGGTCTAGAAAGCTCACCAAGTTCAGTCCTATGGAGACTTACATGGGGCCCTTACCCTCGTTTCGCATCCTTAGGCAATGGGGAGTATACTAGTTTAGCAGTTTAGCTAATTACTGCTTAATAAAAACATTGTTTTCAAGTTTCAATTTTGACCAGTTGGACTGGGGCGATCACCATCTGCTTCTCCTATTTGAAATGACATTAGAAAAACTGGCTTTCGAATGGGTGCAGGTTGTCATTGGTTCTGTTGACCTAAAAGCTAATCATTCAATTCGCCAACATGTAGATATTGTATCTGAAAGTCAGAAATACAACAAGTAAGAAAACATTCTAAGCCTTCCGCCTTGCTTGAACCTTAAATATCTCATATTCATTTATTATATATCATTTTAGATTAGTGAAGTTGCTTGAAGATATAATGGACGGCAGCCGGATTCTGATATTTATGGATACAAAGAAGGGATGTGACCAGGTTACAAGGCAACTTCGGATGGATGGATGGCCTGCACTTTCCATTCACGGCGATAAGAGCCAAGCAGAAAGAGACTGGGTTCTTTCAGAATTTAAATCTGGAAAAAGTCCTATAATGACAGCTACAGATGTTGCTGCTCGTGGTCTAGGTATATCCTCATTTTCATCCATTGGCACTTTTGCATATTATATTTTCCCATCATTTATTAATTTTTTTTGTCGATAATAGATGTGAAGGATGTGAAATATGTCGTGAACTATGATTTCCCTAGCTCGTTAGAAGATTATGTTCACCGGATCGGTAGAACTGGTAGAGCCGGAGCTAAAGGAACTGCATATACTTTTTTCACAGCAGCTAATGGTAGATATGCGAAAGAACTCATTAACATATTAAAAGAGGCCGGGCAGAAAATCAGTCCGGAACTGAGTACCATGGGTCGAGGCGCACCACCCCCACCTTCAGGTTATTCTATTTGCCTAAGAAGATGATAGAATATGTGTATTCTCTATAGTTTGCATATCTACAATCACCATATCGTGCTTGATCAATTATTCTTGGTTTAAAATTTAAATAGGTTATGGTGGGTTCCGTGATCGTGGACGGGGCTTTGGAGGGGGGCGATCATATAGCTGATACACTGATCTTACAAAGTTTTTCAAGGTTTTTAAAGTCAGAATTCTTTGGCCTCCTTCCTATCTGGAAAGTCATGTAATTGTATTTAACTAGTGTTGGTTTCAAATTAATGTTTCCAAATTCCATGTGTTTTTTAATTTTAATTGCATATTGTGATAGTTAGACACGTTAGTGGTCTCTCTAATTCACTCTTATTTTTTGTGAATAAGAATAGTTAATTAGTCATTCAGAAAAGAATAAAATAGATCACGTCACGTCACGTCATATGGTTGAAGTGGTGGTAGTTGCATTTAAGCAATATTCGAATAAAAATCTCCAGCTACTACCATCCACACAACACAATTCTTAAGGGACAAAAAAATTAATTTTCTGGCAAAATAATAATCTCATATATTAATGAGATGTAGTTGACTTACGGTTGCAATAAATTTCAAATTGTCAAGTTGGTAAGAAGATCTAATTTTTTGGAGTTTCTTCGTCTTGTTCACATGGGATAATAATAATAAACAATGTTCAAATTAGATCTCTTGCATTACAATTAAAGATTGTTGTTTGAATGATTGGTGGTAGGTTGGCAATTTCATATGAACATCTTTATCATTCAAAAGAAAACCAATAAATCAAGTGGGGGGTTTTACGAATAGTGGAAATTAAGCAAGACTAAAATCTCTCATATCATCATCATCATCATCAACAACAACAAAAATGCCTTTGCATGTCTATCAGACTATCACTATCATTACCATAAAATGCATACATACATACATCATCCATACATACATCTTCCTCGGTCCTCCACACAAAATTGCAAATATGATGGAAGTGGTTTTTTACAACCTAATTTGAAGAAGCCAAATCATCCTTAAGCTTGAAGGAGATTTTTAGTTGTAACTTGAATGCGAATGTACAAGTTCTAATCTTCGACCTCAGTGTTGAACACAAAACTTGGGAATGCTGTTGTGATCTCCCTGAATCAACCATCATACAACAACGTCGATTAATTCATATTTATCTCCAACTCCAAGATTCTAAAACACACACCATAAGTCCATACCAAAGCTATCAATAAGTAAGATTAAACCAGAAGGGTAAAATCATAAAATTAACTTAATTCGGGATGAATAATTTTCGCCATCCCACTGGATCCACCAAAATTAACAAGGGTGAAACCTCAATGTCAATGATATAATAAAGATCCACATTAATTAATTATATCACACAAGGTAAATTGATTAAAAATCCTAATCCTAGATCATATAATAAAATACGAACTACTTACTTGAGATAAGAAAGAGTCATGTTCCTTAAAAGAGAGGGGTTCCGATTAACGAAATGATTCCATTCTTCTTTGTTAATTTTACCATCTTTATCGGAATCTGCATCTGAAAATGTCTGAAAAGGAAGAAAAACACTGCAAAACTAATAAGAATTGAGAATCATCCATACAATTGTCGAATTATCAAACACGAAGCAATCATGCATGCCTTATCAATGAGAGATCTGAGCCGATCATTTGGAAGTTGAACGCCAGATTCCAACAGAATAGCGATTACCATTTGTTCAACCTAACAATTAAAGAACATTATTAAGTTTTTTCTGTTGATCATTTGGAGGCTGCAAGTGATCATTCTGTCAAAAACTTACCTCTTCGCGCTCGATAAATCCAGTTTGTCTCAAATCATACATCCGAAATGCAACTGCAGTGAAGAAAAGAAACCACTCAATCTGATTAAAAAAGAGATTGATCGAAGTAAAAAAAAACAGACACTTACAGTCGATCTTCTCCTCCATAGGCGCATAAGGATGGAAGACGCTAAGCGCATGTATAAACTCTTCAAATTCAATAACACCATTTTTCTTCTCATCAAAAATATCGAAAACCTAAATGAATGGTTGTTTATGAACATACTCTCCACCAATTCAGACGAATATCCAATGGAACTGAGCATGTTTTTGACTTACTCTATCTAGAAATAAATTCTCAGACGAGTGTGTCTTGAGCAAAGCCAGATGAAGCTCTTCCTACAGACCCATCACATCAGTTTGAATAAAATCGGATCTAACCATGGTCCGTCCTAACAATGCAGAAATTGCCGAAAATTTACTCAAAAGAAATCAAATCAGACGAACCCTAAATTCACCTTGTGGATTAGCCCATCATCGATAATGGAGCTGCTCACCTTCTTGAAAAGCTCGTAAAGTGCCTCAATTTCATTCACTGTGACTACAAACCCCCAAATCAAACAAAATTTAAGTAAACGTCAACAACAACAAATCAATTAAGAAAAACCCACTAACAATTAGATCCCTTTGCCAACGCAGAGAGCTTCTCCCACTGAAGCAGACCCTTCCGGCGCCGTCCCGTAGCATTCCGACGGTGAGTGAAGAAGAACGAAGCCCTCTTTGCCGGAGATGGGTTGTTTCCGTTTACGGTTCTGCCGGTCGTCGCATCTTTTAAACTATAATCTCCATCCTCGTCGTTCTTTCCTCCTCCTCCTACTCCCAAACAGTCGGCGCAGGTGAAGAATAAAACCTCGACAACCGCCACCAAAGGTATGAACACCATACACAACTTCTCCCCGATCGAAAGCGATTCCGCCGACCTCGATCCCTGCGAAAAACACAGACACACACAACTCTGTGAATCACAATTGGGTTTAGAGGAAGAATTTAGAGCGATCCAAGTGGGCAATTTACAGGAAAGCTGGTAGCAGAGGGGGTCATCTCATCTCAAGCCATGAACAGAAGGAGGAAGTGAACCAAAAGAATTTATTTAGTTTTTTCAATAAATGTTTTAATGATTGCTTGCAGTCGAGCGAGAATAACGTGATGAGATCGAAATTTTATCAAATCACCTCATTTTCATTTTCTTCCTTTTTATAATTCTGTCATTTGTTTGTCAAAAAAATGAAAAACTATCAATGTCAGCCTATTACATAATTTGCATTTTTTTATTTTAGAAACGAAATATCAGAGAGGCCCAATGATTAATACACGGTGTAAGTATTTAACAAATATGGTGCCATTTAAGCTCAAGCTCAAGTTCGATAAGCTTATCGAGGTAAGCTCGAGCTTAGACTTTAACAGTCATTCTGCTATCTTTAATTCTACTGTGGTTTTTAACAACTGATACCATATTAAACTTATTTAAAACTTAAATTGAAATCCAAAACTATTGAATGAGGTTTAACAAGTGTATTTAAAGGAAAAATCACTAACTAACAAAAGCTTAATTAACAAGAGTATTTAACTAGATTACAAACTAACTAATTGATCAATACTTGAGTCATCGTATCAATTGTTCCTAGTGAGCTCAATTTCTAATTAGTGTAGAGCAATGAATCTCATGACAGTCAAAGGTCTCATTCATCATGGGTGTCCGAGATTATTTATATAGATCTTATGGGCTTTCGGGTTGGGTCTTGGGGTTTTAGGACCCTGATGAGTTCCCGATTCATTCAGTTAGTTTGTGCTTGGGTACTATCAACACTCCCCCTCCACATCTCCCACCTTTCCTCTTAAATGCCTTGGTCGTAGTTAATTTATGTTTTAAGGTCTATAAATTTAGTAGCCTCTCTTTTTTTTCTTCATCCTCTTCTTCCGCGTGGAGTTCTTGAAGAGTTTGATCGCCAGGTGAAGTATCAACATTTCGTCTAGGGTGACTGTCTTCTCCTTCCCGGCGATCATCCACTTGAAGATTTTTAGGCCCTTGCTGTGTCGGAAAGTCACTGGTTGAGGGTTGAGCTATGTAATACTGGACGTGCATCGTCGTTTTCTTCAGTTGCGCCAGGTTGGGGTTTCTGGCACCGTCATTGCTGGTATTGGCAGCGTTATGGCCGATGCTGGTGGTCTTGCACAGTTGCGGGACCCGCCTAAAGGTTTAATTTCCCGTCGTGTTTACCACATACTTCGATTGCGGTATGATGTTCTCTCTACCTATCTATATATGTTTGTCTTACGATTTATTAGCCACTGCGGCCTTATGCTGTCCCAGGTTCCCCCGACCTGTCTTGCTTGTATTATTTACTTGGAGAAACTCATCATTGTGTATGATCTGATCCCTACTATGCCTCTTCTCTGATATTGGTTCTAAGTTCGTGCAATGACTAAAGACAAAGATCGGGCCCAAGTATCGGTGCATTATTTAGACTATTTACATTTAAATCAGTATTTTAATTACATTAGTAGATAGTAAATACTAAATAGTAACATTAGTAAATTATTGTTTAAAAAATAATATTTTGGTCGGAGATCCGGGTACCCGCTCACCCCTACCACTTATAATAAGTTTTGAGGTCATTTTTAGAGCTGATATTTTTAAATAAGAATGTGGTTTACAATTGAAAATACTACTATGCAAATTTGAAAAACAACCTTTCTATCTGTCATGGGAGCACATGGGATGCGGGACAAATATAAGACACGAATGGCGTTGGCAGTTAACTCTCATTATTCTATAATTTTGGTTATTTTGCAAACGTTAACTCTCAAGCAAGCTTTTCTGCCCGGAGATGTCTTCCGTCAAAAAGAACAATCCTCCGGTGTATCTGCGAAATGTCATCTTCGTTGCAGTTTTATTCATGTTGTGGATTTTCCTAATCTTTTTCATCCTCCCAGCAACTCCCCCTCTAAATCTTTCACCAGTTCCGACTACATCACCGACGACTACGGTATGCCCAGAAGACACCGGACTTATCTACATATACGATCTTCCACCCAAATTTAACCATGAGTTACTCCGTCGGTGTCGATCACTCAATATCTACACCGATATGTGCCCTTATATTGCCAACCAAGGTCTTGGCGGCCCGACTCATTCTGCATTATTCTCGGATCAAGTTAACGGAAGCAATTGGTATGCCACTCATCAGTTCATCGCTGAGATGATATTCCATGCTCGTCTGGAGAATCACCGGTGTAGAACAGAGGATGCCACACAAGCAGAGATCTTCTACGCCCCGTTCTACACTGGTCTCTATGCATCCAGTGTTTTCCGGGAAAGTGAATTGTCGGAACGTGATCGTTTAGCAGTGGAGTTCACCGAATTCATCCGGCAACAGCCTGCATTTCGTCGGTGTGGCGGGGCAGACCATTTCGTTGTTACCGGAAGAACGGCGTGGGATTTTATGAGAAGAGACGATGATGACCAGGAGGATTTCGGCGCAAACAGACTTTTCATGTTACCGGAGATTCGGAAAATGAAGGTTCTAACCGTCGAAAGACACCCCTGGGATGGGACCAATCAGTTCGGAATCCCGTACCCTTCGTACTTCCATCCATGGATATCCTCCGACGTAACCATCTGGCAGGAGAAAGTCCGTAAATCTCACCGGACGCATCTCTTCTCCTTTGTCGGAGGACCACGTAAAGGGTTGGGGAAGGCGGCGGTGAGGGAACAGATTCTCCAACAATGCGGCAGGTCAAATCGCTGTCTACGGTCTAAGTGTGAACCCGGTTCGGTTCTCTGCTACGAACCCGGTCGAGTTCTCGATGTCATGATGAAATCGGAGTTCTGTATGCAACCGCCCGGCGATTCATTCACAAGACGGTCGGTTTTCGACTCGATTCTCGCTGGTTGTATTCCGGTGTTCTTCTCCGAACACACCGCGTATACGCAGTACGGATGGTACTTACCAGATTCCTGGCAGGAATACTCGATATTCGTCCCGAAGGAGAAATGGGGAAAAATCGAGGAGGAGCTCAGTTCAGTGGCCGAATCGGTTGTTCGGAATCTGCGAACCCGGGTTATCCAGTTGATACCAAGTCTCAGCTACGTACATCCTAACTCGACCGAACCCGGTTTACGCGATGCAGTCGATGTTGCTCTTGTGAAGCTCACCGAAGACGTGCGCCAATTTAGTGTCGGTCGAAAATTTTAAATTATATAAATATTTAATGTCAATCACCGTCCCAAAACAGTGAAAAGTCAGAAACACTTAATGATTATTTTCTTTGGTAGGGACCCAGATCCGAGACATTCAGTAACTGAAATCTTTGTATTTCTGCATAAACAACCTTAAATATATATGAATTTGACTTTTCTTCTTCTTCTTCTTCTTCCACCAATGAATATTTTGATGTCGTGGGTTAAGAAATAGATTCGAAATCTGTGTTGTGTATGCACGACTACGTAAACTAGCTTCGAGTATCTGGTTTCCGCACCTTGTAATCGACAAGAGTGGTAATGTATGAAAACTTGTTCATGTTTGCGCCAACATATCTGTACCGTGTTGAGGCAATGTGGGTCAATCCCTAACTCCAGGATGATGTGCTGGAGCACGATTGCCGATTGGACCTCTAGGGTTTTTCGTCCAATGATATTGGGGCGATACCTGTATTACCGGTCAAGAACGAGCGAGAGAGTAGGAAAATAATTGTGAAAGTAATTAGTTAATCTCAAATGTGATTAACTTGTGTTTGAATTGATTAAATTATTAACAGTTAATGCATCATTATTTATACACTGATTAACGACTAACTATTACATTTAACTAATAACTGATTTGAGTTAAACAAAGTTAATTATAATCGACTTCTGGGCTGGACTCATTTTGGCCCTAGTCCGATTACCCTTAATCAGTTATGATAATTCTGCACAGATACACAAACTATTAGAAATAACAACCAAATCCTCACTTGACATGAATTGAGTTTGAGTTATTTATTTAGAGAACGCTTCTAGTGAGAACTATATGAGAATCATATCTGGACCGTTGAAATTTCTGTGACAGATGTGATTCTCATTAGAAGCTGATCTTATTTATTTAATAGTCCTTGAGTTAATTTCATATTCTTTATGTACTAAAAACTTATTAAATAATTGAAACATTTATAGTTTGATCCTTTTATAAAATTATCTTAGTTATATAACACGTTTTATGAAAACCTTTTATTTTTTTTATCATGTTTAGGTCCAAATAACGCTTTATTGAAATATTTATAGATAAACCCTTGTTGGTTAAAAACAAAACAGTTTATTCTGTTTTGTCATAACTCTTAGATTTATCTATTTCACTTAGGTCCTAAACTTATCTTTTGTGGTAAACTGTTCTTTTACCCTAGATTTCAACATATTCTTAGACTAATAGAACTTTTTTGAATAAAAAATTATTATTATTTACTCTAAAAGCTAATTTTTGTTATTTTTAACTTATCACCATTTCCTATTACTCCTCCCCCAATACCTTGGTAATCCTTCAGAAAGAAGGCACCAATCCAAGCCATTTTGTTATTTTTAATAGATCATGTAGCTCCGGAATGAAGGCACCAATCCAAGTCTTGTACTAAAATTAAATGGGCTTCAATACTTTCCTCTTCTTTATCAACATTTTCAGACCCTTCTATATTGTAAGTAGCAAAATTGCCTCTATCTGGACATCTTCTGGTTAGATGTACTTTTTTGTCGCACATTTGGCATGCCACAACCAAATATTGGGATGGGGGTAATTTTAAAATTGGACATAGACTATTTCTATTTAAAGGAGGAGGAATAGTTACAACCTGAGGTCCTTGCTTATAAGGTCTTGAATAGTTTGAGTTATAATATCCACCAGATTTGCCTCTTTGGAAAAACCTAGCATTTTTATAATACTTTTATGAAAATTAAAATAATTGACCTGAAAGCTATCCTCAGAAGTTATTTTATCAAGTTCCTTCATTAAAATGTCCTCAACTAGAAGACCTGCCAATTGAGCAAAGGAAGTCGACTCCCTCTGATTGAGTGCAGTTTCGAAATCTCTGAATTTTGGACCCAATCCTCTTAACATATATTCAGTTATTTTGTCAGACTGTCATCATTCATCTTGTAGCTAACTACCTCTAAAGAGTGTTTCAAGGCCTTGAATTTTAGTACATGTTCCTTCTTTACAAAGATTTTCGATGATCTTTGGGGAGCTTCCTTCTTTACAAAGATCGATCTACGTACAGGCTTTCATCAAATCCGACTGGTACCCGAATCCGTTCCCAAATCAGCCTTCCGGACACACGATGGCCATTACGAATCTCTCGTAATTCCTTTTGGACTTTGCAACGCCCCATCAACCTTTCAATCCAAAATGAACATGGTGTTTAAAGAGGTTCTCCGTATCTTCGTACTTGTATTTTTCGACGACATCCTTATCTACAGCGCAACAAGAGAAGATCATCTCGGACATCTACGACGAGTATTCACCATATTACGTGCAAACAACTTAGTTGCTAAAGCCTCCAAATGTGAGTTTGCACTACCAAAAATAAACTATCTGGGTCATATGATCTCTAATTCAGGAGTAGATGTCGATCCTTCAAAAATCGAAGCAATCGTCGATTGGCCTCGTCCTCAATCAGTACGTCACCTTCGTGGGTTCCTCGGCCTTGCCGGATATTACCGACGTTTTGTCCGGGGATTCGCTTCCATCGCGGCTCCACTCACCGACCTCTTGTGTAAGGATAATTTTTTATGAAACGACAATGCTCAGGCGGCCTTTGATATATTAACGAAAGAGTTGACCTCCACTCCAACATTGGCTCTACCAAGCTTCGATATTCCATTCTCCGTTGAGACCGATGCCTCAGGTCATGCTATGGATGCTGTCCTAACACAAAAGAATCATCCCATCGCCTACTTCAGTAAAATGTTCACCCCTTCAATCAGAGCCGGATCGACATACGTTAAAGAAATGACAACAATTGTGGAGGCGGTAAAAAAATGGAGTCACTACCTCAATGGTCCAGAATTCACTATTATAACCGACCATTGCAGTCTCAAACACTTAGATACACAAAATATCCAAGGTACTGACCAACAACGATGGCTTCGTCATCTCTTGGGATATAAATACAAGATCATTTATCGTCTGAGACGCACAAATACGGTGGCCGATGCTCTATCACAACGAGAAGATCCACCAGACGAAATCAACAACTCACCGTCGCCAGAACCCTTCCTATCAATCTTGTCACCAACATCACATATTCTGAACAAATTAGTAAGCGCGGCGAAAAACGATGGTGAGTACCAACAATTATGAGAAACATTACTGACAACGCCTGAAGTTGCAACCAAGTTTACAATCCGTGGAGATTATATAATGTGTGAAGGACGTCTACCAGTCCCAAATAATTAATCAATACGAACTCTGATTATTGAGGAAGGTCATGCAACTACTATCAGAGGACACTCAGGTCGGAAAGCTACGACATCTCGTATCTGCAGATCCTTCTACTGGGCACACATGGGAGATGACATAAAAAAATATGTACGTGCATGTTTTATTTGCCAAGCCACAAAACCATCAACATCAAAAGCTCAATGACTTTTGCAGCCCCTCCCTATACCCAACAAAATATGGGACGGGGTATCTATGGATTTTATTACTTCACTTCCATTATCACAAGGCAAATCATCAATTCTTGTCGTCGTCGATCGCCTAAGCAAGAGCGCACACTTTGCAGCCCTCAAATTTACATACACGGCACAATCAGTTGCTAAGCTCTTCTCGAAAACGATTATCAAACTGCACGGTTTCCCTAACGTGATTGTGTCAGATCGTGATCCTATCTTCATGAGCTTATTTTGGTCATCAATTTTCAAACTGCACGGTACTAAATTACATCGTTCGTCAGCATATCACCCACAATCTGATGGACAAACAGAAGTCGTGAATAGATGTCTTCAACAGTTTCTCTGATGTTTTGCTATGGACCGACCTCGGAGTTGGGGTACATATCTCCATCTCGCAGAATTATGGTATAATACAAGTTACCATACATCGATCAGAGTATTGCCGTACGAAGTCGTATATGGACGCAGTCCACCACATCTATTACTCGACAAGGATAGCTCACTCGATTCAAACTCATCTTCTGACTTTGTTCATGACCGTCAATAAGCACTACTGGAGATTAAGCAACATCTAGAGAAATTTATTTCTAACATGAAAAAGAAGGCCGATAAACACCGCAGTGACATCCAATTCGAGGTAGATGAAATGGTATTACTAAAGCTACAAAAGTATAGACAGAATTCAGTGGCCTCCAGAAGCTGCAACGAACTAAAACGAAAGTTCTTCGGACCATTCCGCATCTTGGAACGTATAGGGGAAGTAGCTTACCGTCTGCAACTTCCGGCCAACTCAAAAATCCACAACGTATTTCACTGTTCACTTTTGAAGAAATACACGCCCAATATTCAACTAGCATTACCTATATCACCTAATGGATACGTTCGATGACGAACTCAATTATGAGGAGGAAATTGATACGACCCACACCTCAACCAAGCGTCTCAAGAAAACTCCGACAAGGTGGGCCGATTACATTTAATCAAAAGATGGGTATTTTATAAAAATACCCGACGACTTCATATTTCCGTTAATTGCATGTTTCCTTATTTTAATTATTATTGCATGGTTGATTAGTTTCCATATTTTATTATTAAATTGTCAGTCAATTGTTTCCATTGCATGATTTCCTTATTTCCTAGTTTAGCATTATTTTGTAATCCATAATTATGGAAGGTAGATCATAGATCGAGTCTGTAAGGTCTATTTAAACCATTTCCGTTGAGTTATTTATCATCAACAATTTCAATTCAATTTCATTTGTTGCTTTCAAGCATCTTCCCCGATACGAAGCGTATCATTTGGCCTTGATAAAAAGATCTGGCCACATCTACGAACTGAAAGATCGTAACATAGGTCCTGATAAGCGTCAATTTCACTACAAGATTATTGACTTTTAGGGACGGCCATAATCCGTTCCTAATCATCAAAAGCCGTCCCTAACTTATTGCGTCTTCCTCACCAATAATACCCACTCGCTTAACTCGTTCCATAAAAATGGGGTTTCGTGTGATAAGTTTTTCATATTCGGCAACTCCCGTTAAAAAATAATCACAGAAATCCAAACATTTATCTATTCAACCATAAGGTAGATCCGACATATTTGAGTTTAAAATCAAACTTAGTCATTGAAAAAAAAGGATGGTTATTGGTCAGTGGTTACACAGATATACATACCTCCGGGACGCTTCTTGAATAGTGGAAAAATCCGAAGACGACGGCGAGTGCGAGTTGATGAACGGAGAACGCGATGGGAGAACAGAGAGCACGAGTGGGTGGTTGATGAAGCAAGGAATCTGCTATCAGGGGACTCGCGGGGTTGCGAGAAGGGTCGGAGTCTATGAAATCCACAATGCGCGCTCTACGTCAAATCCTGTAAGAAGAGGATAGGCGATTCTGGTGTGGGAATCGGCGATCCTCTTAGTATTGCTCTGGTGGAGGTGGAACTGATAATCTGCCTTTGAGTGGCCCCTTGGGACCCTTTTTATAGGGTCTCAGAGAGCGCACCCAGCGACGGGCATCACACCTGCTACCATAATAGGGTACATTTATGACCCATTATGGCGCAGGCTGGCGACAAGTAACAATCGTAAATCGGCGATTCAGGTATAGAATCGTCTATTTAGTGACAAACTCGTCGAGTCTAGAAGGGCGAGATTGCAGTCTACCATACTGCCAATCTAGACCCTAACTGGGCGAGATACCACTAAAGTCGGCGATTTGGTAGTCCAATTACGATTTACGGGTTAACTCGGCGATTTAACGATGAACCTTGTTCTGCACCGTGGAAGCCTTCTGGGGGTCCGACAAATAGCGACGGAACCCTAGTCCTTGTTGAAAGGCGTTGCTGGGAGTGACTGATGTAATCATGCATGTCTCACCAGTATTCTCCCCTGAAGAGAACACAAGAAACATGTGTGTATCGCCAATGGTGAAGAAAACCTAAAATCGAGTTTTCTGAGAGAAAGAAGATTTGAAAATCTTTAGAAAGAGAAAAGTGGTCAGTGGTCACAAAATTAAACCGAGGAAAATATAAAAGTAAAAGTGGTCAGTTGTAGACTGAGGAGTGGCAGTTGTCATTCGATTTTTTATCATGTTTTTGGTTATAAAAGTACACTTTCTAAATTTACGATTACACTAATAAACGGTCTACAATGATCCATCTCACTCTAGATTAATTTTTTAAAAAAAAGACGCTGAGATTGGAGAGGGTTTCTGAGTGTCTTTTATAAGGCCTTTTATGAAATTTGTTCTATTTATCTATTAGTCTATTCACTGACTTATATTATTACTATACCCTTATGGGTGAATTTACAACTCTAATATGAAATTTAATAATATCTTTACATGTCTATCATGAACAAGATCTCGTTCCCTGAAGCGTCGTCGAAGTGTTTTTTTGTAGTGATTAATTTAGTTACCCTGGTTGATCGATCATTAAGCTACAATTAATCTAATAAAATTAATAAAATAAACTAAAAAATATGTACAATAGGATTAAGGTTATGGGTCTCTCATGGACATGGTTGGCTAGCTGGAGTTAATATATAATATTGATCAAACAAACCAATTTTAGTCGTTGATCACGACTTATTTAATTAGTGGCATCAGTGTTTAATTTTTCGAAACGATGTAGCCATGTTTTACAAATCGTAATTAATCCCAGATATAAGGTCTTGAATAATTTGAGTTATAATATCCACCATATCTGCCTCCTCGGAAAAACCTAGCATTTTTATAATACTTTTTATGAAAATCAGAATAATTAACCTGAAAGCTATCCTAAGAAGTTATTTTATCAAGTTCCTTCATTAAGATGTTCTGTTGGAATAAATATATCCTAAGGGGTCTAACCATAAGTTACCCCAAGAGTAGTATATATATAACTATTCATGTGTATAGTTAGTTATTCATTCTGATTATTCAATATAACACCTCCGGCTTATTTGCCAACGTCGTCTTCACTCTTCTAGCTACATCTCTTTCTCTTCTACTAACTCTTTGATTAGAAGATCTGCCAATTGAGCAAAGGAAGTCGACTCCATCTGATTGAGTGCAGTTCTGAAAACTCTGAATTCTGGACCCAATCCTCTTAACATATATTCATTGACTATGATATCATTATCTTGTAGCCATTTGCTTCTAAAGAGTTTTTCAAGGCCTTGAATCTTAGCACATATTCCTTCATTGTGATGTTGGAAGTCTTTCTGAGAGAATTCATCTCATCCCTGAGCAATTTGATCTAATTCTTATTTATTGGTGAAATATCCTCTTCAAGCATTCTTCATGCCTCAAAGGTTATTTTACAAGGAATTAATAAAAGTTGAATCTCCTGGCTAACTGTGGCCTTGATCCAACTAATAAAAACGATCCCGTCGTTTTTTATGTGAATTTCAAAATCTGGATTATCTGAGCCATCTCCCAATTTTTCTTCAAGTACTGGAAAATCACTAGATACATACTCCATCAGGCCATGAATTCTAAAAGCCCCTTTCGAACTTACTTTTTCAGACAAGAAAATTTCCTTCAGCAAGCGGAGTCGAATATAATGAAGCTATAGAATACATCATCTAAGGGATCTCTCTTCTCGTTCTTGCATGTAATGTGTCTGCCGATGAAGGAAGAACCATACCACTCTGAGTCGGTACGCCCGTCGGTGTAGGAGGTGGTTTGCCAAACAATGAACCTCTTGCAGCCATTTGCTATCTTGCCGATGACGATAGCTACTACATAATTAATTCAAAAAAATCACGGAAGCTTTTAAAATCCCTAAATCGCAACTGCTCTGATACCACGTAAAGAATGAACTGATATGTAAGCAGCAAGATCAGAATGATTAAATAGAAGAAATTGGACAGTAAAAGAAAGAAAGGAAAGATTGATCACGATTGAAAAGATGCAGTTAGGGATCTAACTACCCAATTGGATAGTGGAAATCACAGCTGTTCCTAAAACGTCTAATGGAGAACGGGAGAAGAATGAACTCAAGAGAAAGATAGATTTAGCCCTAATCACAATTTGTAAAATGAAAAGAACAACCAAAAAACTGCTTTCTTAATTCTTAGTATTAATTTACATTATTTATAAACCTTATTGGGTTATTTATCTATTAGTCTATTCACTGACTTATATTATTACTATACCCTTATAGGTGAATTTACAATTCTAATATGAAATTTAATAATATCTTTACACGTCCATCATGGACAAGAAGATCTCGTTCCCTGAAGCGCCGTCGAAGTGTTTTTTTTGTAGTGATTAATTTAACCGTCCTGGCTGATCGATCATTAAACTACAATTAATTTAAGATAAAATTAATAAAATAATACAATAGGATTAGGGTTATGGGTGTCTGATGAACATGGTTGGCTAGCTGTAGTTAATATATGATATTCAAACAAACCAATTCAAGTCGTTGACCGTTGATCACGACTTATTTAATTAGTGGCATCAGTGTTTAATTTTTCGAAACGATCTAGCCATGTTTTACAAATCGTAATTAACAAGTAAAACTTGACTTGATTAATAATTTAATATTCATGATTATGCATTGCTGGTTACATAACTTAAACTACATGCATATCTCCGCGATGATATATAGATCGATTAACTGCCGGACTGATGGCGATTTAATTAACGTTCGTCGGAGAGTACTCAAATGAGATTAAAGTGAAATTAAAAGAATTAGAAATCTAAAGACAAAATGCTAAAATGTAAAAAAAAAAAAAAAAAAACCAACAATTTTACACTGAACTCGATCTCTACTATATATTATTAGACATTAACAGTGAGGTCAATTGAAAACACAGAAATAAGGCTACTGATTATAATTTAAAAGTGGTCGTCATGACAGATTAATTAACTAATATTCATTAACGAATTGACTATTTGGTTGCAGGGTTTGAATTTGGACTATTATATATATAGAGGCCAGGAGTTAGCTCTCCGTAAGATCGAGAGCTGCTGTTCGTTCATTTTTGTTTAAAATAATTTTAGTAATCAATAAACCCAATGCAGAATCTGAAAACAATGGGCGATTTCATAATCCTAGATTTTTTATTCCTTAATTTTCTTTCCCCTGCATATTTGAGGTTTCGATTCTCTACCACATTTTAATTCCATTCCCTTTCTTGTTTCGATTTTCTTTTCTGAAACTGCAGCTAGCTTTAAGTTCTAGAACTAGAAGATCGAGGAACGAAGAAGCCTGATCGATCTTTCAAGTTTCAATCCAATAATCAATCACCCCGGCCGGCTCCATTTGATTTGATGGATTCTAGTACTCTTCCGTTTGGGGGTAGGTTTGTGGGTTCTTCATCTAATTACAATTTGGTATTGGACACAGTTGAGAGAGGGAAGTTGGTGAATGTGGTGAAACCGGAGACCAAGGCTTCCATGGCAACGAAGAATCACTGTGAGGCGGAGAGGAGGCGGAGGGAGAGGATCAATTCTCATCTCTCCACTCTCCGGGACCTTGTTCCTACCACTTCAAAGGTATACAATTAATGAATGAATTAATGCATGGTTGAAATGTTTTAATTAGTGATTAAATGTTTTTCAGATGGATAAAGCTGCATTGTTGGCACAGGTGGTAACGACGGTGAAAGAGTTGAAGAACAATGCATCGCAGACGAGTCAAAAAATCCTACTTCCATCCGACGTCGATCAAGTAGCAGTAAAGGATTACGTGGATCACCGAGGGATCTTTATCAAGGCGTCAATATGTTGCCAAGACCGACCGGAACTACTTTCTGATCTAAAGAAAATTATCCGTTCGCTCCATTTGCATATCACCAGCTCAAATATCTCTTTTCTCCGGGGAAGGGTAAAGAATGAATTTGTGGTGGCTTGTGAAGAAAACACCAGTGATTCCAACAACATAGACAAGAAAACCCAGTTGAGGAATTCATTGCGAAAGGCATTGGAGGATCTTCTGGCTCGAATCTCTTATCAAGTTGAGTTTTCTCCGAGGACCTTGCTTGCAGGCGGGAAAAGAAGGCGGTCGTCTTCGTTGTATTCATTATCATGACAAGTATGATAATTATATATAACTTCTCATCGATCATAATTCAACTTTGATTTTCTCTGCCGATCTTCTTCGAGAGAAATTAAAGTGTCGATAAAACTCTCAAAGTGTGATCACATGCGTTCCACCTCACACCTTTCGCATTAATCTAGTTAATCGTTTAGACCTTCACCAACCTTGAATGACTTGATATTTTCTAAAACGATCTATGTCTTATCGTTTTTACGTAGTGGACATTGAATAATGGAGAATGTAAAATCAATTTTCATACTTATATTAATTGCGTGAAAATCAAGCCCGTCCCGTTTTACGACCCGAGCATAACAATATCTCGAACACCTTCAAAACGGGACGGGTTCGTGTCAGATCCGGATACATTTATATATGTTTGAGTATTTGGAGGTGACGAGGAAGATAGGTAGTAAATATATATCGGCCCATGAGCATAGGGAATGAGCCCATGGGCCATGGCCTGTTACTTTCTAATTAACAAGATGGAGAGGGCGAATCATTTCGTTGTCTTCATGATCTAAGATCTGCAAACCAACAAAAAAAAAAGTCGTGACACGTCATTAATTAATGAATTAATTGGTTTGCTTAGGTTACTGCGCGCTTACATGGCAATGGTAGAGGAAACCAGGTTGTGCAGTGGCGTCAAAGGGGTACGGAGCGTCGTTTACTATGAGATTGAACTTGATGATGATGGTTGTCTGAGTTCCTGGATCGATCTTAACCACATTCTTCCATGTCTTCTCGTGCTCCGGAACGTCGACTGTCGAAGATCCGACGGCGTGTGCCACCATGTTACATGCACCGACGTCATTCGATTGTTGCAAGCAGGTTAGCAAGGTTTGTTTTTGTTGCAACTGCTGCACTTTGACGGCTTGGAACATCGCTAGATGGGAATGGAATGGATGGTTATCTTCGGTTAGATTTATGATGTGCCATATCTCCGTACTGCCGGTCTTCGGCGTCTCGGTCACCGGATCTTCCAATCTTTTCCCGTTGATCAGAATCTGGACTGGTGTGCCAGTTACTGGATGCAAGTACTCATACAAACTTATGTATCTCCTCATCATTCCATAATAATCAGCACGGGCCGGTTGATAACTCACCAGGCTTGGTGGGATGCCGGAGTAGTCCAACTGCACGTCGGATGCTGGTGATGGCAGGATAAGGAATTTCATGACTTTGCTGATCGGAAGTGATGTGGGTGTACCTTCCGGGTAAGGGTATGGTGCATCGTTGGTGAGTTCAATTTCGGTACTGCTTACTGTCGAGAAGTCCACAACCACATCGAAAATCTCAGAAGGTGATAAAATTATTGCACCGGTGATTATCGGTTTGGTTAGGTAAGAAGTATCAGAACCGATGACCGTGAAAGTCATTCCATTGGAGAATTGCAGACGGAAGTAACGGGCATTACTTGCGTTGAGTATCCGAAATCTATATTTCCTCCTATAAACCGACAAAAATGGCCAAGCTTTTCCATTCACGGTAATCGTATCACCAAAGTATTCCGGCCGCCACTGAGGATGTACGTCGGGATTGTTGCCGATTGCATTCATATAAATAGATCCATCGGAGTAGAAGCTTCGATCAGCAATGATGAGGTGGCGGTCAAACTCAGGTCCAGATGGGAGCATGAATGGGTCTTCGATGATGTGATTGCGGATTACGTAAGGCCCAAGGAGGCCGGAAAGAATGTTCTGTCGAGTGAGACCAAGAGCATGATCATGATACCATAGATTCCCAGGGTGCTGGATGTTAGAATAACGATAGGTTAATCTAGACCATTTGGGTCCTTTTTCTCTGAAGTTTCTAGTGAACCAGGCATACGGGTTTCCGTCAAAGCATGCTTCATGCACGCCACCGTGAAGATGGACCACCGTCGGAATACCTCCCATCTTCGGTTCGGCGATGGTAAGGGTCGGATCCCAAGGAAGGATGTGTGTATCGGGAAGATAGTTGTTCCAAGTGACATATGTCGACACTCCTTGGATAGCTTCGATGAGTGGCCCTGGAAATGAGGCAGTAGTTTTGGTTGTGCCGTAGACGAACACCGTCGTTTCCGGAAGATCACGGTGGAATTTCTACGCAATTATTAAGCACACAGATGGAGAAATATAGATAATTAATAATCTCACTAAAATCTAAAACCCTAGCTAACTACTACGTACGTACCCATTTTTTCTCGTACATGCCCATTCTGATGTGTTTAGGAAGGAGAACGATTCCCCACAGCAACTTATGATAACCGGGCAGGATGGGTATCTTTGGTAGTTCATCGACATACATAGACAAGGTTGCTCCGGCATCTTGACTGGAAATAACGTCGGCGTGTAATAATAATAATAATACAGTAGTCATTGTTAGAAACATGAAAGCCCATGCAGATGGTTTGGTCTCCATTGATGAATTGATTTGATATATTTTGTTTATATAGAAATCGATTAGCTGGAAAAGTTCACAGCAAAATGTCAGTGCCAAATCCTCCGGCCGGTTCCTTGGGATGAAATACAATAAATGGCACATGTTAAGCATCGTTCATGGATTCAAGCATTATTACATTAGTTAAGCAATACATTTCTTATCACCATGCATGTTTGATTGTCCAAATTAATGTGATCGTCAAATCGTGATCATTAATATTTAATCCAATAGTTAAAATAAAATACTGTACATGACACTAAAAAATAATACGACGTATAAAATAATGTATTGCACACAGATGTACGACACAAAGTCGATCTAATATATAGACATAATCAACTTGACACATATAACATTGGTACTGTACGACGCATTTGAAAACTATCTATTTAATCAAGAGTTCGAGACTATATCAAATTCTTTTCTTCCTTATTAAAATACAAAATTCTTATAGAATTATTATCAATAATTAGGGTGTCAAACAACCAAACTTTTCCTTATAAAGTCGGGTTCGGACGATCGGTTCGTTAAAAAATTATCCAGGCTCGGGCTTGAGCTCGCCGAGCCTGGTTTAGTTGAGCTCAGGCTCGGCTCGTTAAAGAATTGTTCAGGCTCGGCTCGTTAAAGAATTGTTCAGGCTCGAGCTCGGGCTCAATAAGCTTATCGAAAAATATTTATATCTGTATTTATTTATTTTTTTAGATTTAGGTTTTTATTTAAATTTTCTTATAATTTGTTCAATAGTCTTTATCAATTAATATCTATATAACTCTTGTCTCTTATATCTATATTTTATAAAATTATTAAGAAACTCGGCTCGATAAGTTTATCGAGTTTGAGCTTTAGGGTCGAGCTCGAGTTTATAAACGAGCCGAGCTCGAGCTTGTCGAACTTGACACCTTATCAATAATCACTTGATAAAAAAAAATTACAACATATTTTTGACGATTTGTATAATGTGCAGTAAACTGCTTCGCAACTTGAGAGAAATTAACTAAATTTTCAAAATCGATCAATATGAGTTAATAGCAATACGTACACGACTATTTATTATAACTAATTTAGTAACCACTAACTAATCTTGACTCATAGTTAAGTTATTAACTTTGTAAATGATGGTGTGTGGGCTCACATGGGGGTGCTCACACACGCAACTTTTAGAATTCGTTTTCTCAACTGTCAACCTCCTCCCCTGTTAGACCAAGGGAGGTAATTATAGTGTCAGTCTAGGAGGCTCATATGCTTCTTGGGCTTTCTCGGGTCCAGTCCTTTCACGCGACTGGACTCAGAAACGGACCGTTGGAACAGTCTCTGGAACCAACTGTACGTAAACTAACTATAGTTAATACTAAAACAATAATAAACTACACGTTATGTAATAGAATTTAACATGTATCAATTGCATAGTCGTCCATGTATCATGATTTATTTATTTATCAATCACTCCATGATCTTTACATCCTTCACTTCAAATAAATCATTAAGCTTTTTGAAAGTGTCCGTTCGAATCTCGTTGTGCACGTATGTATGTTTTTCTCGTTGTTGTCAGTTGACGTAAGCAATAATGTAAATTTCACTAGAAGAGGTTGCTTTAGAAGGAATATATAGATCATAGAATTTTTACAGAATTCCCAAATTAAGCAGTTTTATCAATTCGATATCCAACCATTGATGATCGAACCAAATTTGGAATTATATAAAAATTTGGATCCTACCATTATTTATTTCCCATAAAACACACAATTGGAAAAATTAAAGTGGAGGAGAAACTAGTCGATAGTAGTCGGCTGCGACCATGTATCGATTTTTCTTCTTGGTCGTGTTCGCTGTGGTTGTCGTCTTCATCGATGCGTCGAAAAGCTGCAATCTGTACAATGGGAGTTGGGTATTGGATGAGTCTTATCCCTTGTACGATTCTTGGAGATGCCCGTTTATGAGCAAAGAGTTTGATTGCCAGAAGAATGGTAGACCTGATCGAAGCTATCTGGAGTATAGATGGAGACCCAATGGAGGATGCCAAGTTTCTAGGTATATATTTTAATTATTGATCACTAGCTAGTTAATTGTATTTTAATTCATAATCAATCGATAATCGAAGGTTCGACGGCGTGGATTTTTTGGAGAAATGGAGAGGAAAGAAGATTATGTTTGTCGGCGATTCTCTCAGCTTAAACCAATGGCTTTCTTTCAACTGCATGCTCCACGCAGCGGTGCCCGACTCTCAGATCTCTAAAACGCACCCAAATGCTGATCTAACTGTCATTACGTTTCAGGTCATAATTAATATATCACTGGTTAAATCATAATAAAAATTATGTAGACGAACGACTTCTGGATTCTAATAAACCTTAATTAATAGTTATTGTGATCGATCAGTTGAGTTAATCTCTGTGTGTGTGCAGGATTACGAAGTTTCGATCATACTTCACCATAGCTTATTCTTGGTGGATGTGGTGAAAGAAGCGGGATATGGAAGGGTATTGAAGCTTGATTCCATAGAGAAAGGAAAAAAGGTTTGGATTGGAATGGACATGCTCATCTTCAACACCTGGCACTGGTGGTCTAGAACCGGCAATACTCAACCGTATGTCGATATCATTCCGTTTTTTATTTATCAGACGCATCAATCGTTTCTTAACGCTTTTTTTTAAGGAGTTGCAGATGGGATTTTGTGGAACATAAAGGCAATATCACCAAAGACATGAACAGAACAGAAGCTTTCTCCATAGCACTCTCAACATGGGCAACTTGGGTGAACACTCATGTCGATTTTAACAAAACCAAAGTATTTTTTCAAGGGATCTCACCCACTCATTACCGGTAGGTTCGAGATTGAAACAACATGTATTCACAGATCTCGAGATAAAAATTAAATTGATAGATGAGATATTAAGATATCTTACATAAATCGTTTTCTTTATATATTATACGCATGGACAGTGGAGAGAAGGCGGGATCAGCTTGTCTTTCGCAAACCCGGCCGATAAATGACGAAAATTATACTTCGACGCATCAACCTCTTGCGATGACTGTGGTGAAGAATACAATTCGAAAGATATCGAAACAGGTGGAGCTTTTGGACATTACATTTCTTTCTCAGCTTAGGAGAGACGGGCATCCTTCGCAATATGGTAGCTTTCCAATGGATTGTAGTCATTGGTGTCTCGCCGGCGTTCCTGATACCTGGAATCAATTGTTGTATTCATCATTGATTACTGATTTATGTAATCAATCTTTATGAGATGTCATTCAAAACAATTTGGATCATGAGATCTCTTTTCATATTTAGATTGATATTGTTTCCTTTGATTTTGAAATAACTTATAAGGATCCAAGAAAAATTAGAAAATGTTCAAACAATAATTAAAGTTCTGCATTTTTGTATATAGCTCTGCATTTTTTTTGTAAATAATTCTAGCACCATTTTCTAAATTTCGAAATTTTGCCTCTGTTGATGATCTTGCAACGGTGGACTACTTTTTGGCTTACCACGATATGAGATTGTGGTCCCAAAAAATCGCATAACCACCGGTGCTTCTCCGGTCATCTAGAGAGCCAGCCCAATACGTATCGGTATATATAGACAGATATATCAGAATGAGTAGATGGGTTTTTGCAAAATGACACAGTTTGTTTATCACAAATGCAATTTTCGGTCTGGTGTGTACCAAATATTGTGATGGTGTGTGAGCTTACAAATCAGCAGCTCACACACGCACACAACTCCTTCTCTATAGTGTATTTTCTTTCTCTATTTTACATCCCCCTCCCCTGTTGGACCAGGGGAGGTATTTATAGGATTCGCTCCGGGCCCCTTGGCCTCCTGGGCCTCCCTTGGCCCAGACCCGTCGTCCGGTCGGGCCCGTGGTATGTTCGGTCCATGGTACTAACATATTGCAAAACTCCAATGGTTGACCTGTATGAGTATTTATCGATCAAAGAAGTTCCTTTAACAGAATTCAACTTCGTTGTGGATACGATCATTGTAAGAACTGATTTTCACCCTTCCATAATTTTCGTTCGCAATAGGTCTAAAATTACTCGATTTATCATACCATGTCTATGGAGATTGTCACCGTCCATAAATAGCTTTGTAGAGTAAGCAAACTCGATTTGAGAAATTTGGATTGGTAAACCTAGCTAGTGGTTGTGACATATACTGATAGATTTTGATATAGATGATATGATCAAAGTTTCATATAGATATATAATACTTAAGCAATGCAATTGAATGATGAATGAAATATATGATGCTTAAATATATATGTAAAAGATATTAATACTGTTGGATGATCGATTGATTTGGAGTATAGCTCGATTATCCAACAGATGATTTGCAGATTTGATGACGAAGTTGTGTGAAAGCGTCGAGCAGCAGTGTGGTGATCAATGTGTGTGTGTTGTGTATTCTAGATTGTAAGAACGTAATTTGTAATGGAGGTTTGGATAGGTTTAAATAGTAAACACCCAACGGCTATGTTGGTGTTTGGTATTAAATCCTAATATGGAATTAAGTATGGTAGATATGAGAATTAATTATCTATGAGAATTCCTAGAAAGGAATGTGAGAAGTCAAAAGATTAAAGTAAATATACATAAAAGGGTGTATATATAATATCTGTGTAACTTAGAGATTTGAAATTAATATTTACATTGAGAGTATATTTTTAATTTTTTAATTCTTGTGGGGTTGTATTTTTAATATATACACTTGTTCTTTCAACACGCCATTCAGGAAAGCGTTATCGACATCCAATTGTCTCATCACCTGTCCATTCGAAACAACTAAAGAGATAATAAATTTTATAGTAGGATACTTATTAAAAGACTAAGTTTTCATCAAAGTCTATACCTTCAACCTGATTAAACCCTCTAGCAACCAATCTTGCTTTTCTCCATTCTTAAGAACTATCAACTCGTTTCTTGATTTTGAATACCCATCTACATGTGACTATCTTACTGTTTATCGAAGGATCAATCAACTACCATGTGTCATTCTTTCTCAGTACATCAACCTCTAATTTCATGGTGTTTATACTGTTAGAACGTCGACTAGCTCTTGGAGGAGAGTTGCCCGGAGTTGGGCCAGCAGTAGCCGTTGCAATGGCTGGAAACGCCATCGGGAAAGAGGGAAGAATCAACAATCAAAAACTCGTTGAAAATCAATGTGAACCGGTTCTTGTCAACCGGGTTCAATGATGATTTAATTGTATTTGAATTAATTAAAAACTTGATTACAGATTGTTAATATATAAGTAATACAGAAACTAATCTTTTAACTAACTAACTAACTAATAGACAAATGGGCTCAGCCCAGTTCTTGATTTAATTTGAATTGGCCCACTTCGTTTATTGAAATTATTGCAGATTTAACGACTTTACGAATTTAATTCCTGCATAGTAAACCTCAATAACCAATTAGTTAAAACCTTACTGTATTCTTATTTCCATTCAAGTCCTTTACAGTTTAACTCAATTCAATTCTGAATTTACAGAACTGAATTAATTTATATCAGTTTAATTGGAACTGATTAATTGGCAACTAGTTTAATTATAAGTTGCTTAAGTAATTCCTTTACTCCCCCCTCAAGCCTTGGAATAGATATTTAGTATTCCAAGCTTGAAAAGGGAATTTGTGATTTCTTTATCACCTAAGGCTTTAGTTAAGAAATCAGCTAATTGGAACTTAGTTCCTATTTGTTTTATGAATATTTTTCCTTCGTTTATCATTTCTCTTATGAAATGACAGTCTATTTCTATGTATTTAGTTCTTTCATGAAAAACTGGGTTATTTGCCAGATAGATGGCAGATTTGTTATCACAAAAAAGTTCTGTTGGTTTTTTAATTTTGATTCTCAATTCATCCATTAATTGATGAATCCATGTTATTTCACAGGTGGTCTGAGTTATTTCTCTATACTCAGCTTCACAAGATGACCTTGCAACTGTGGCCTGTTTTTTAGTTTTCCATGAGATTAGTGAATCTCCCAATATTAAGCAGAAACCTGTCAACGACTTTCTACTTATTTGGCATGATGCCCAATCAGCATCACAATATCCTTGTAAAGTCATATTTTCAGTTTTACTGTATATTAGACCTTGTCCAGGTGCACTTTTAATGTATCTTATTAACTTGAATAACACCTGTAGATGTATTTCTTTTGGCTCTTGCATGAATTGACTTAGCCAATTTACTGGGAAGCTAATGTCTGGTCTAGTTATGTTCAGATATATTAGCTTTCCTACTATTTTCCTATAAAAGGTTGGGTTTTGAATTAGTTGTGATTTATCATTTTTGAGGTCTATATGCCTTTCCATGGGTATTGTGGATGGTTTTGCTCCTGAAAGCTCACATTCCTCTAAAATACCTAGGGCATACTTCCTTTGTGAAAGGTATATACCTTTGCTGGAGTATGAGACTTCAATTCCTAGAAAGTAATTCAATCTTCCTAGATCTTTTAGTTTGAATTGATTTTCTAATTGGATTTTAATTATTCCAATTTCTAGTTCATTGCTTCCTGTTATTATAATATCATCCACATAAACTAAGAGATATAGTATGTTCTGATTTCTCTCTCTTATGAATAGAGAATAATCTGATTTAGTTTGGCTAATTAAAACCAATATTCAAAAGGACATCTCTTAGTTTTTCAAACCAATTTCTTGAGGCTTGTTTTAGGCCATATAATGATTTGTTTAGTTTACACACCCTTTTATCTCCTTCTTTTAGAAGGCCTTGAGGTGGTTTTAAATATATTTCTTCATCTAAGTCACCATGAAGAAAAGCATTGTTCACATCAAGTTGGTATAAATTCCAACTTTTCATAGCTGCTATTGCTATAATGGTTTTAACCGTGACCATCTTAACTACTGGTGCAAAGGTCTCAAAAAAATCAAATCCTTCTTTTTAAGTAAAGCCTTTGGCTACTAGCCTTGCTTTGTACCTTTCTATATCACCATTTGGTTTATACTTTATTTTATAAATCCATTTTGATCCTATGGATTTCCTATCTTTTGGAAGTATAGCAAGAGTCCATGTATTATTTCTATAAGAGCTTTCATTTCTTTTTGCATTGCTTCAATCCATTTTGGGTCTTTTGAAGCTTCTTTAAAAGAATTAGGTTCATCATGGATTGTTATTTGTTTTAAGAAATATTTTTGTTGTTTGATTGTCCTATGATAAGATACATGATTGCTCATAGGATATCTTGACTCATGAAAATCTTTATTATTTCCAAGGTAATAATCTTGAAATTGTTTTGATTTTATTATTTTCCTGCCATATATGCTGACTCATGAAAATCTTTATTATTTCCAAGGTAATAATCTTGAAATTGTTTTGATTTTATTATTTTCCTGCCATATATGCTAGTTTTATTTTCTGTGGTTTTATTTTTTATAGAACAGTCCAGAGCTTCTTTCGAACTGCCTTCTACATCTAGTGTGCCTTTTTCTATGAGATTAGGAAATTTCTGTTTAGAGTTGCTGTCTGGATATCTAATGTCTGTGTCCAGATCATTTATACTTATTGGCTCAGAGAGCTTCTCTGAGTTAGTGTTTGTCTGCTTTGAAATGATGTCCAGAGTTTCACAGGTCTCTGAATGGTCTGAACAAGTATGAAGAATATTTTTGTTTCCAAAATCAAATGCAGTTTTGGAGTTGTTGTCAGATATGTTAAGATTATCTTCTAGATTGTTTTTGTTTGTATTTTCTGAAATTATTCTTGAGCTATCATTAGGTTGACTTGAACCAGTTTTTATGTTATTTCTGTTTTCAAATTCAGAATTATTTTCTGAATTACTATGTGACTCATTCAAAGTATTTTCAATACTATTTTCTTTCCTATAACCAGAATGTATTTCTGGTCCATTATCTGGTTGAGTCAAACTATTGTTTAAGGTATTATTATTTTGAAATTCAGAAGTACTTCCTGAATCATTTTGTGGTTGAAAAATATTTCTCATATTACTTTTATCCTTGTATTTAGAACTTGTTTTAAGCCTATTATCTGATTGATTTGAATGACTTTCTAGAGTGGTATTTCTTGTAGAAAGTCTTTCCAGATTATGGCTTGTTTTCAGAGATTGTTCATTATTTGAAGCAACCTCTGTGTTAGTTATTTGGGGGTTGATATCAATAATTCTTTGATTTTCATTGTTTTATTGATATCCATGATTATTTTATTGAGAATCACTATTTGACTGATTGGTTTCAGGTTTTTTAAATGATTCTATACATTTTTGAGAAATATCTGAATTTTTATTTTCTAAGTTTTCAGATTGAACAATTTTATCTTGTTCCTTATTTTGTGACTCTCTTATTATCTGAACTTATAAGCAACAACCTTTCTTTATTTTGTTCAGGTATGACTGAATTTTTATGGTTAGGATCTAATACCTTTGTATTTTCAGGTATTTGATACTCTAACTTCTTACTTTGAAAGGTGATGTTTTCAGAATCTTTTAAGTTTTTATTACCACTTTTGGACTCATAATGTTGATATATGAGTTTATTATACATATCTTCATATGGTATGATGCTTTATTTTGAAGATGCAGAATAAGTATTATCCTTAAAAGGAAAAATTGTTTCTCTAAAAATTATATTTCTAGAAACATGGAATTTTTTAGTTTCTATATCTAATATTAGATACCCTTTTGTATTGGAGGGATAACCCATGAAAATTCCTCTAAAAGTTCTAGGAGAGAATTTATGCTCTCTTATGTTGGTTGTTGCATAGCATAGACAACCAAAAATTTTCATTGATTCATAGATTGGTACTTTATTATTTAGTATTTCATATGGGGTTTTGTTTTTTAGAACTTTAGAGGGTATCCTATTTATTATATATGTGGCTGTTAAGACACATTCGCCCCAATATATTAGGGGAATGCCTCCTTGAAAATGTAGAGATCTAGCTAGCCACTTTTAATAAGTGTCTATGTTTCCTCTCGACTATGGCATTTTGTTGAAGTGTATATGGGCATGTAAGTTGATGAATTATCCCATATGCCTCTAGTAATTTAGTGAAGTGATTTGAGGTGAATTCTCCTCCATTATCACTTCTAATGGTTTTAACATTTTTATCGAAAATATTTTTAATTTTGATTAGAAAATCTTCAATACACTTTATAGCCATATTCTTTGATTTTAGTAGAAAAATCCAAGTGACTCTACTAAAATCATCAACTATTGTTAAAAAAAAAACCATCATGAGTTGTTATTGGGAATTTTCCCCAAATATCAATGTGAATAAGATCAAAAATTGAATTGGTTTTTGATGTACTATTTTGGTACTTTAATTTAGTTTGTTTTGCAAGAGGGCATATATCACAAGAATCTTTTATTTTTGAAAGATTTTTATTTAATTTTGAAAAAGAGTTATTCAAAACAGTACTATTTTCATCTAGTTTACAATTTTCAGAATTTGAAAAACTATTTTTAACGTGTATGCTTTGAGCCTTGATGAACACTCTCATTTTCTCTGCTGATATATGTCCTAACCTTTTATGCCAATTCTCAAATTCTATGGATGAGTTTGCAAGATCAGGAAATTTTGGTTTTAATATGTAAAGCCCACTTTTAGACTCACCCTGTCCAATCACTCTCCCTGACTTGCTTTCCTGAAAATCACATTCATATTTAGAGAAAATTAAGTTTAAATCTGAATGGTATGTCAATCTATTTGCTGAAATTAGATTGACTTTGAATTGTAGTATATATAGAACATCCTTCAAGATTAAATCTTTTGAAAGAGTTATATTTTCCACAGCTTTTACTTTGCATTTTTCTCCACTAGGAATAATCATATAGTGATCAAATTCCTCTTTTGGAGTGTTATCAAAAAAATGAAGATTCCTAGTCATATGCTGAGAAGCCCCAATATCAATTATCCATATATTTTTAATTTAGAGTATTGAAAGAAAAAGACATACCAGTTGATTTACTTAAGAGATCCTTAAGTAATAATAATTCCTCACTGTTCAGATTTTCAGTTGTGGAATTTGCTTGATTAGCCAAGTCTTTAGACTTCTTTTGGTTGTCTTTCTTGTTTTTGTTTGGAAATCCTACTATGTGATAACAATTTTCTCTAATATGCCCAAAAAACTTACAATTATCACAATAGTATTTGGTATCCAATTTCTTGCCATTTTTCCCATATACCCCTTTTTCTTTGTTTCTTCCTTCTTTTCTTCTTTATCCTTTTTGGCAAACATAGCTGAAGAACTACCCCCTAATTTTTCTTTAAAATTTGATTTTTGTTTTTCCTCTTGAATTACTAAGGAAAATACTTGATTCATAGAAGGCAATTCTGAATATGCCAAAATCTGACTTCTTAAGGTCATTTAGACCTAGCAAGAATTGATGTGTTTTATCTTTTTCTATCTTTTTAGAATAAATTGGGGCCGGGCACATGCTATACAAAATTTGCATTCGGGTTTTTCTATCTCTATGTATTGATCCCATAGAGATTTAAACTTATCAAAGTAAACAAAAATGCTATCACTAGACTGACTTAATGTATTAATCTCATACCTCGATCAATTGGCTAGTCTTAGGTGCATTTTTTTGCTTATGCCTCTCTTGAAGCTCCACCCAAGCTTCATAGACTGTTTCTGTATGTATAAGTGTTGAAGCAATTTGAGGGAAGACTCCATTTATTATCCAGGACAGGACAAGGCCGTTCACCATCTCCTAATCTTCAAATTCTTCACTTGATTCATCCATTGGCATTTTTATCTTCCCATTAATAAATGCTGTCTTTTTTCTGGAAACTAGGGATAGTTTCATGGAATTGGCCCAAGAAACGTAGTTTGCCTCCCCAGACAATTTGTCAGACACCATCTATGCGCCTTGATGATCACCGGCAGAAAGAAAATATGGTGACTTCCTTGAAATGTGATTTCTTTTCTTTTTGTTCTGAGTCCTTTTCTTTTTACTTGCATTTCTCCTTCTTTTCCTTTTGAAAAAGCTATCACTCCTTTCTGAATTAGAGCTGGATGAAGTCGTCGTCCAATATTCAGACTTTCTTGAGGAATCGTTTGTTGCCTCAAGACTTTGTCCAGAGTTTGCTTGCGCGGAAAAAACGTTTGGATCGATGTGAGCGTCATTGCCAACTGATGATACCATGTTAGAACGTCGACTAGCTCTTGGAGGAGAGTTGCCCGGAGTTGGGCCAGCAGTAACCGTTGCAATGGCTGGAAACGCCATCGGGAAAGAAGGAAGAATCAGCAATCAAAAACTCGTTGAAAATCAATGTGAACCGGTTCTTATCAACCGGGTTCAATGATGATTTAATTGTATTTGAATTAATTAAAAACTTGATTACAGATTGTTAATATATAAGTAATACAGAAACTAATCTTTCAACTAACTAACTAATAGACAAATGGACTCAGCCCAGTTCTTGATTTAATTTGAATTGGCCCACTTCGTTTATTGAAACTATTGCAGATTTAACCCTTAACTTTACGAATTTAATTCCTGCATAGTAAACCTCAATAACCAATTAGTTAAAACCTTACTGTATTCTTATTTCCATTCAAGTCCTTTACAGTTTAACTCAATTCAATTCTGAATTTACAGAACTGAATTAATTTATATCAGTTTAATTGGAACTGATTAATTGGCAACTAGTTTAATTATAAGTTGCTTAAGTAATTCCTTTATATACAATCATTGCTCTGCACAACAATTGCTTGAACGATGGGTTATGTTTCTTCAACCATTGTGGTAAGGTTAATCCCTGCAAATTTACGATAATCCACCTGTGGTAAGATTCCCTTGCCGCTTTCTACTTTATCCACCCTCAAAGTCAGATTTCGGATTTCTTTTTGCATTATTTTCATCATGTCCGTGTTCATGGAATATTCTTCGCGCAGCTGTCGGATCTCCCTCAGCTCCCTGGATGATACTTGAGTCATATGGGTATTGGATGACTCGGGGTGCTTGTCTCTCCGGTTGGGGTCCACTCAGATGGAGTTGGGATAGAAACTAAATGCCTGGTTTGACTGACGGTGTCCCCAAGGCACGGGTGATGTGATCAGAGCCTCGACTCAGCGAGTGAAATGTAACAACCGTTCTTCATCACCGGTCGTTAGAGAACATAAACTAAAGAAATCCCACGCATGGACCTAAGAATATTAATAAGAAGAATCTCCCGAAGGAGTCTGAAGTTGAGAAGAAGAATCTCCCGAAGGAATCTGCGGTTGAGAAGAGGAATCTCCCGAAGGAGCTTGTGGTTGAGAAGAAGAATCTCTCGAAGGAGCCTGAAGTTGAGAAGAAGAATCTCTCGAAGGAGCCTGAAGTTGAGAAGAAGAATCTCCCGAAGAAGCCTGAGGGAGAAACAAAACTTTGTTGAGTATTCAATTCATAACTTTTCATTCACTCTAGCCACTTATATACACAATAGAAATATAATTCACCAACCAAACACTGTTATATGGCAATTATAATATACTAATTCTAATTATTTAATTAATTTTAAAATATTAAACCCAAGATAAAACGAACTGTTACATCACCGCCTCCTTTCGATTTAACCTTGACCTCAAGGTTAGTAGTTTGGTTAACTTGGTTGGTCTCCATTGACCTCCCTCTTCACCATTTTTTTTTGTATTTTCTTTCTTGATTAATGAACTTCTGGAGAAGCCTCCCCTCATATCAGATAATCAGATCAGGAACCTTGATCTTGAATGACAAGAAATCGAATCCACTCGTGAAAGATAAATCCCAAAACAATTCTAAATCAACTCAAATCTTGAAAGATCGCAAATCAGGCAAACAAATAGGGTCGTCGACTAAAATCTTCCCTCCAATCCAAATCCAAAATCGAAGATCGCCCAGGATTGCAAAAACAGAAAGAAAGAAAATTGAATCCCGAAATCCAAATTTCGCTTGCCCCAAATCTCGCTCGCAAACAAAAAAAACGGACCGCAATAGGATCGCGATCGAACATCCTGGAACTGTCGCAACGTCGTCGGTGGCTCGATCAAGATTGCAATAACTCCGTCAGAGGATGAATTCACAAGTTGAAAGCACCAATGTAACAACCATTCTTCATCACCGGTCGTTAGAGAACATAAACTAAAAAAATCCCACGCATGGACCTAAGATTGATAACAAGAATCTCCCGAAGGAGCCTGAGATTGAGAAGAAGAATCTCCCGAAGGAGCCTGTGGTTGAAAAGAAGAATCTCCTGAAGGAGCATAAGGGAAAAACAAAACTTTGTTAAGTATTCAATTCATAACTTTTCATTCACTCTAACCACTTATATACACAATAGAAATACAATTCACCAACCAAACACTGCCATGTGGCAATTATAACATACTAATTCTAATTATTTAACTAATTCTAAAATATTAAACCTAAGATAAAACAAAATGTTACATGAAATTATGTTTGAGTAAGGAGATCTGAAAACAGAAAATAATAGTTTAGTGTTTGTATCAGAGTGTTTGTAATTAACACGGTGCCCTCTACCCGCTTTCCATATTTAGGGAGGGGCGACCCAATGTTCCGGAGAGCGGACTCCTGGGTCTTGGTGTTGCGGTCGTCCTGATCAGTGTCTCATGCGACAGATTCTGATCCCGTAAGCTAGCGATGAGATTACGACTGTCGGTGTCCCTAAGGCACGTGTGGGGTGATCAGGGTACGAAATGAAGGTATCTGCGGGAATTTGACTGGGTTGAGGGTACCTGAAATGGGTGACCCTATTTCCGATCGATCTGAAGTGCATGGCTATTGGTCGAATCACAGTCGATCAACTTTAGTCGGTGGACCCAGGACTTTTCAGTCAATGGGTCTAGGTCGATCGAGATAGCCAAGCCCGACCAATCAGATCCGACCACTCTCCTATCGTTGGTCGATCGACTTCAGTTGATTCCTTCGGGAGTCGATCGGACAAATTGATTCCATAATCAACGCTTCAAGCGGATGTTTGCACAATCCATTTGTGTATCGGAAACAATCGACTGTCCAACCGGTAATTAGTCGGTCTTGCTTCCAATTGAAACTTGCAGTGGGTTTTTCTTAGTCTGACAGACGGCGCCAACTAATGAGAGTGGGAACTTTACTAGTGTCTGACTGATTGATTCTAACCCAGTCGATTATGGGTTAGTCGAACTTTTAGACGCAGAGGCGCCCTTACTAGTTGATCGACTGGAGGCTCTGAATCTTTAGTCGCATGCTCCACTCCTTGCTCTGAAAGTAATCGATTGATCTAAAAAACGTATCAAATGATGAAATCCTTCCACTATTTATAAACCTTGGGAAGGGCAAATGAGTCTTTCCACACCATTGTAGTCGGGGTTAGACGATCCTTTAGATCGAAGTCGGTCCCTTCCCAATCGGTCGATGAACCGAACGACTGAGGTGGAATCGACTGGTCGTATCCTACTCAAGTGGCTCGACTCCTCTTTTTGGTCCATATCTAGGGCTTGGTCATCTGATTTGGGTCGGGCCTTAGCCTAATTAAGGCATGTTCATGATATTCTATCTTCCACGAGCTCAGAGGGCCTCAACCTAGTTGTTATAGGTGTCTGAGGGCCCAGACCTATATCTTACTCTTAATATGGATCCTGGTATCAGCAGTTTCTACAGAGGGAGAAATTGTGACGAGAATCCACGACATCACGAGTTGATCCGTCGTGTACAAATTGTCGAAGGTCGGGTTGATTGATCCGTCAATGAGTACCTCAACGGAGGGCTTCATCCTGAATGACATGGCACAACTTGTGTGTTATGAGTATATTGTATTGAAGTGGAACTTCCATTTGAGAAAGTTAGCATCAGTAAGAGGGAGGGTCAATGAGTTTGACCTGCCCCGTTCGGGACCCGTTATGTTCTCAATATGTACAATCAATTCAATAATATATATACATTATCAATTATCATATATTTGTTAATATAAACATACATGCATGCAATTACTTTTTAATATAAAGAATCATCCAATTAGGGTTTGCATCCTTTAGAAGCTAGAATGTATGTCATGCTGGGACTTTTGACAATGAGATTTGCATCATTATATATTCAGATGGATCGATCGATCGAGTCAACCAGTCCAAATCTATACAACCATGCATGTTTTTTCTTTTTTCTTTTGATTTTTTTGAGGTAGGGTGATCATGCTATGGGTGAATAGGTCCGAACAACCCTTACCAGGTCTTTTTTTTAAAACAATTAAAAAGTCATTTCTGGTCATTTCCGAATATGGATATTTATAAAGCTCGCCTAAGAGGCTTCCGGGTTTCGTGGGCCTTCCCCTGTCTGGCCCATACATGCCCTTGTGCCTGTCGGCGGCTGGTTCGGTCCATGTACCAACAGATACAAACTAGCTGAAGATAGGGAAAATCGTTTGCGGGTATAAAAATCGTTACCCAACCGGCTGAGGATGGGTCGGGGATACGGGGTTGGGTATGCTCATCGTTAAGTTAGATCAGACGGTCAGGGTAAAAGTCTAAAATACAAAAAAAAAAGATGTGAGTGTGACTGGCTCATTGAAATATTCTTATATTTTGCTGGTTTCTATCTTTTTTATGTCTTGTTTCTCAGATAAATACAATTAATAAGCAGTGGAAATGTGGAATAATGGAATGATCTAATGGTTGCAGTGTAGCCCCCTGTAGAGAGAGAGAGAGAGAGAGAGAATCACAGAAACTAAATGTACACATTTGCACTCTCAAAGTTGATTATATCAATTTTCCAACATCAAACCAACATGTCTTCTTGCAATGCTCCACTCGTTGACACAGAAAAACCTTACATCGATGCTATGAACAAGATGACATCCACTCTTTGTTTTTCATTTAACCTTCTGATGATCACATTTGTCCTTCTCCGCCACCTTTACACCGTTTATCCGACATTCAAACAAGGGATGCTAAATCTCCTCCATCTCCGACGGCACGTTCATGAGCTTCCAAAATCTGTCTACATAGGAAGCGACAAGGGCATTGGCCTTGACTGTGCAGTTTGCATTAGTGAGCTTGAGGATGGGGTGGAGGTTAGGATCCTCCCCAATTGTAGTCATCTGTTTCATGTTCAATGCATTGATGCTTGGCTACAAACACATTCAACCTGCCCGATGTGCCGCCGGACGTCCAACAATCATTGACAATTTAACATGGAAGAGCCAGATGATCGATATCAACTTGATAAGATTGAAGCCAGACTAATGAGAGCGATGTGTGAATTTTATTTTATAAATTTGGTATTTTATAAATCGATTTTGTTTCTTTAATCAATTTTTTTATTTTTAAAATAAAAAAATGGTTATCAAGTCTAAAGTCTAAACTCCAAACCAAGTAAACCAACTAACTAACCAACCTTCTTTTTTATTATAAAAAAACATGTATGCAAATTGTCTCGATATCTCAGTTAGAGATAAATATTTTTACATCATGCGAAAATGTACATTCCCTTATTAAAAAAGATAAAAATAAAAGTTGTGCTCTATATAATATGATCAGATAATCCATCTACCCACTACTATGAAAAAAACCTGATAGAGTAAGGCTACCATGTTAAAGAAAAATGTCAAACTCATCGTCATAATAACCATCTTTTTCTTCGTCTTCTTCCTCCCAATGATTGTCCGTTGTTTGATTGTCAAGCGCAGAAGGAGACGACAACGGAATCGCAATCTTTTGCGAATGTTGATGGAGATCATCGAGAATGAGATAGACGAACGATCGACTTCAGAGGCCCTAGACCCGACCATCCTTGCCAAACTCCCGTTGTGCAACTTCCAAGCCAGTACCATGGAAGCTGCTGATTGTGTGGTGTGCTTGTCGGAGATCAACGACCAAGAGATCGTAAGGTTTTTACCCAATTGTGAGCATATATTCCATCTTGACTGTGTGGATATGTGGCTTTATTCACACTCAACATGCCCAATCTGCCGGTGTAACGTTGTGCCAGAAGAAGTATCGATCACAATCCAAGAGGATGAAGCCCCCGAACACACCACCACCAAAGGAACACAACCAGAAAACACCAGTGTGAACATAGTTTTACACTGATGCACACATATATATACAACAACAAAATCATACGTGCTGCTTATGGGATCAGACTGACAATCACATCCATCAAATTGAATTCAGACGGCTGTGATTGATATTTACAGTAAGAACTAAGAAGGTTTGATTTGTTCAGCACCAATTGCTTGATCTATGTTATATATTGATGTAAATTAAGGATAGCATCTCTGTTTTTTTCGTAATACAAATTGCTTTGAATTGACAATACATACATACATACATACATACATACATAAATATACAATATTAGATTTCATGTAAAGAAGAACCATAGAAATCAAATGAAAACAGTTTGGGTTGTCTGCGATGGCAACAACTACGACCACCCAAAAACATAATCAAGAACATAAACAAGCAGGAGAGAAATTGGGTACAGAATAAAAGCAACAAAGGATGTCCAAAGAGGGAATGTAGTGCGAAAGCTTGCAAAGATACCCATCAAAACAGATACAATAAGAATGACGAGTACCTCGGCGGAGAAATCCCATGCCAAACCTCTAACGTAGACAAGACTCAGGAACACAGCAAGGCAAAGAGTGTTGTTCATGGTCACAGCACCGTAAATCTGCAAAAAGCAAATCTGCAATTATGAAATCTGAATTGTCAAAAAATAATCTGAGTTGAGAATTATGGGACCTCGGAGAATGTAAGTGATGCTGTTCTTTGTTTCTTCCTGCTGGCAAATATCACTGCAGATACGGCCTCACTGGAGTTTGTGGCCAAGGGCATAACAATAAATGATATGAAGAAGGGAGGTATGTTGGTGACACTTGAGAAGCTGTTCACAGCATCCACCAAAGGATCAGCAAAGGCAATTGCAATTGCAGTTCCAATCAGGAGAAACAACAGAGATTTTAGGGTAATCCAGATGGGATTGGCGATGCTCACCACTGCTTCATCGCCCCTGTCAATAAGCTGAACATGCTCTTCCCTTGTAATCTGTAAATCAAATATCAGTCAATTTTCGGTGAAAAGAAGGAGGCGACGATTGAATTAAAAATAGTCTGTACATCATGAAAATCCTTCAAAAGATCTGTAGATCGAAAATCAGCATGAGAAATAGCACCCTTGGCGACATTAAGCCATTTTGAGATGCCTCTAACAAACTCTTGCTTGTCAATGGCATTATCACCAGAGGTATCAAATTCATCCATTATTTTCTGAGTGGCATCCTTCATATTGAGATCCATCTCATCAAATTGCATCCCTATGATCAATGCCGCCAATTCCTGATGTGAAATCTCATTGTCTGAATTTACATCTATTCTTTCAAATAACCTGCAAATTATCAACCAACCAACCGATCAATTGATCAATCGTCTGGTGAAAAAAAAACTGACATTGACTGACTGACTTTTCGATAACAGGAGTATTAGGAGAACCATCATCATTAAGAAGGCGTCCAAAGACTTCATTGTGCACATGTTTTAGAAATCCAGACAGCACATGTTTGTGCTTCGAATATGCGATCCTTCTGCTCTGAATCCATGGCTGATAGATCTGAAACACTATTACAATGAAAGTAATATTGAGATGGTAAAAAAAAGTTCGCTCTGATACCGACGATAAAAAATGGTACCTGATAGACACAGTAAGCTAGAAGCAATGCAACTGAAAAGAGTAGGGCAATGAAAACCGCCCAACGATCCCCAGAAGAGATTTTAAAGATTTTGGGAATTTGTGCTATGATGAATGGGATAATCGATATCACCATGATCCTTGCAGCGTAGCTGGTTTGGACATCAGTCGAAACAGCCGATCCTGCAAGACCAAGAAGTTCCATATGACTGAGCAATCGAAAAGCAAAAGAATGGATCGACTATCGATGAGTGTGTACCAAATAGACTGAACGTTTTGGTGTCTTGCGAGTCGATTGTGGTCTGGTTTTGATCCTCGGAAAGATCACACTTTCCAACAACAACACAGGAACCCCATAATATTGTGAGAAGCATGACCGTTGAACCAGAGAGTAACCCCATTCCAATCAAAACCTGCTCTTGAGCAGTCTCTTTGTGGCCAGAAAGTCCAGATACTGCAACAAAACACCTTACAATCAATGAAAGGATGAATTGCCTCATAGTAATTCGAAGCAAGAAAGCCTAAAATCGGGGTAATTTAACAAAGGAATCTCGGAGATGGAATTATTATTCATGGAGTCATGGGGAATAAATAATACCTAAGATGAGAATAGCATCAGGAAGAGCTCCGAGAATAGTGAGCAACAGCCCACCGACAACCCCAGGGCCGAGGATCTCCAGAAGTAACTCGCTACCGCTTGACAGGAATGTGGCGGCCAGGAACATGAGATAACCGTATACCAGAAGGAGGAAAAGATTGCCCATCACCGTGGTCGAGCAAGGGAGAAAGCCGTACGTCTGCTCGCACTCCCCGTTCTCCAATGAAGGGAGAGTGTCGGAGATGATTCCATCGGAGATCTGGCGTCCGTGCACGATCGGCGAGTGGAGGAGGAACAGGACGGAGAGGAGGAAGAAGAGGAGGGGTTGAGAGTTGGCCATTTGAGGAGGGAGAGGCAAGAAAGGCGGGTGATTTCGTATGTTATATAAAAAGGAGTTGTGAAATAAACCGAACGCTGAGGTGGTTTTCTTTTTCCAGGTTAAGTCCCTGGATTTTTCACAAATTATTCTCAAACATTCCCTCACCGAAACTATTTATAAATTAATCCTCCAAGTGAGTAACTAGGAAGTAGGTATTGAAATAACAAAAAACCTTTGGATTATTCTACAAATATGAAGTGCACATATTGAAAGCCTGAAAGGTAAACAAATTCAATTAGAAACTGGAAATGTAGGCAATGCACATATTAATCAAAACCAAACATAAAATTGTATTAAAAAAAGAACAAAAAATTACAAGAGCATTTGAATGTAACGGGTATAAGCAGATAGACAAGAAAAATAATCTAGTGTTTGAGTGTTTGAAAGAAAGAAAGAAAAAATGTTGGAGAAAAATGTCGAATCATGAGAAGACGAAGAAGACTAATTTTTAAAAAATTCAAGAACATACAGGGAAAAAATCAATGCAGATATTCGTGCGCACGAAAGACACGCACAAAAAATTCAATGCAGATAACTGGAACGAGTTGAGCTACTGAAAGAACCAAAAAAGCAGAGGAAACCGAAGAGAAACAACAATCTTGAACAGAACGGGAGAACAATAACTATCTATCATCCTCAACGTCAGCAAAACGGACAGATAAAATCAAAAGGGCGGAAAACAAATTTACGAGAGCAACATTTAGTCAGAAAAAGATCAACGACCACACCCGAAGACCGCAACCGCAGTGGATTGTAGGGCATTTATGGAGTTGAAGGCAGTGAAGTGTAGAAGAATGTTAAGACAGTAGAATGAGAAGGAAGAAGTAGAGACAATAGAAGTTGGTTCTTGGTTTGATTGTGGAAGAGTAGTGAAGTTTGGCTCTCGAATGGTTGTGGGCGCAGGATATGCACCTCTGATGTGCATTCTGCTCGCACTCCGCTCATGGTTCTCATTGTCAGGGGAAATAATGCAAATAACCCTATAAACCTCTAAAAAGGAATGACAAGAAATATAAGGATAAAGTAGTAAATGACCCCATAAGGGTCAACAGATAAATAACCCCATGTAAGGGTATATATGTAACATGTGCAAAGCATATAAGTGATATAATAACATACAATAGTTTTATCTCAACTATCTCTCCCCTATCTCTCCCTTTCTCCGATCGCCCTTCATCTCCGATCACCTATTCTCTATCTCTGTCTACACCTCCTAAACTCTAACTCTCAACATGGTATCAGAGCGAGTGGTGTAGAGCCTGATGCTCGGATCTAAATAAATCTCGGCTGGTCGGGTCCAGCAAATCCACTATCCACTCGACAACAGACAAACAGAAATTACAGTCTATCGTCTCCGTTCTCCCTCGCCGGACTTCAGTCAGAAATTACAGTTTATCAAAAACTGAACAACCCGAGCCGACGTCTGTCAAAGAAGCATTCACTTCTCCCTTCTGGACGAATGCGAGGAAAGATGAAATTAAAGCGTTTGAAATCAACAGCACCTGGAGGCTAGTTCCAAGACAACACTGGATGAACGTGGTCGGCTCCCGATGGGTGTTCCGAGTCAAACAAAATTCCGATGGGTCTCTCAACAGGTACAAAGCTCGACTCGTAGCGAAAGGCTTCCATCAGAAGCATGGGGAAGACTATGATCTCACGTACAGTCCGGTGGTGAAGGCTGCCACCATACGAACGATACTCGACATCTCAACATCCAGACAGTGGAAGCTTCAATTCACCATCTCGATGTCTGTAACGTCTTCCTGAACGGCCATCTAATAAAAAAAGTATATATGGAGCATCTCCCAGGATTCACAACGAAGACAACAACTACCAAATCGCATGTATGCAGGCTACAAAAAGCGATTTACGGCTTGAAACAGGCGCTGAGGGCCTGGTATCAACGCCTGAAAGAGTTCCTTCACGGCTGCAGATTCTTTAATTCCACATTTGGCTCATCACTCTTCATCAGAAGGAACAATGGGAGGGTCATCTACGTTCTCATTTACGTAGATGACTTCGTGATCACGAGAGATTGCGAAACAGAGGTTAAGATGTTCATCGACTCTGTCTGCAGGCAATTCAAATGCAGGGACCTCGGACAGCTCTCCTTATTCCTAGGTCTAGAAATGGAGACAGTTGCAATGTCGACAAAAATCACACAGAGAAAATATTCACTGGATCTGCTCGCAAAATTCAAAATGAATGGATCCAAGCCAGTCTCAACACCGTCGATACCAGGGTCGCAACTAACGGCCAACTCAGGGATACCAATTGAGGATCCGACTCCATATCGAAGTCTGGTTGGAGCTCTGCAATACCTCAGCATAACTCGCCCAGACATTGCGTTCTCTGTCAATCAGGTGTGCAAATTTATGCAACTACCAACAACAACCCATTGGCAGGCGGCCAAACGCATCCTTCATTACATCAAAGGATCGAACAATTGACTTTGGGCTCACCTACACAACATCGGCTTCCACAGACCTGAACATCATGGTCGACTCAGACTGGGCAGGCGACCCAGACGACAGACGCTCCATGACCAGCTCATGCGTCTTTTTCGGACCAAATCCGGTGGCCTGAATGTCAAAGAAGCAGCCAACCGTCTCACGATCCAGCGCCGAGGCTGAGTACAGAGCCATCGCACATGTCATGGCCGAACTAAAATGGTTATGTTCGCTCCTAAGGGAGCTGGGAGTATATCTGAAACGGACGCCGGTCATCCATACCGATAGCAAATCAGCAATCTTCATGACAACCAACCCAGTAATCCAGGCCAAAACGAGGCATATTGAAATCGAATACCACTTCATCAGAGAATTCGTAATCCGCAGAGATATAAGCCTCAAGTTTGTTCGGTCGGAAGATCAAAGTACCGACATGTTCACCAAAGCTCTGTCGGTGTCACATTTCTATCGACACCGGTGTCGAAGGGGGGTGTTAGGGGAAATAATGCAAATAACCCCATAAACCCCTAAAAAGGAATGACAAGAAATATAAGGATAAAGTAGTAAATGACCCCATAAGGGCCAACAGATAAATAACCCCATGTGAGGGTATAAACAAAAGTTAGAAGATACGAATCTCTGTCTCCGATCACCCTTCATCTCCAATCACCTATTCTCTATCTATGTCTACACCTCCTAAACTCCAACTCTTAACACTCATATAGTTCTCATAAGAACGATTCGATTCTCATAAATACGAATTACAGACTTGCCCAAAGAAAAATTAGAAGATTACAAGAATACAAGGAATAAACAAATGACTTATCTTTCTTCGTTCATTTTTTTCTTCTACCTTCGACCACAGATTCACCCAAATACTTGTATACTTGCAACAAAATGAAAGGCTACCTATAACAAATATTTTATATCTTCTCATAATGAATAATGATACTACCTAGATTGCCAATGGACAAGAAATGATCAAATCATTTTTGTTTTACGATCAAAATTCAAGAAGCATAAATTTTAATAGTGTTTCTATGTTTTCGTGATTAACACATACTTTGGATCAACAGATTCTTAAAAAATAGCCTTAGGCATGCATTAACTGACTGGATAGTTTGGCTTCTGGAAGTGGTAGAAGTGAGGTGCAGCTTCTGTTAACCATGACGGATTAATAGCAATCACATTGCGCATGTAGTGCTTATCGGTTGATACCAGAGAATGATAGACCACCCACTTTGGATTAACCCTGAAAAGGAGACAAAGACTTACTATTATCAACTTCAAAACGATTACTCTCTTTGGATCCGACTATTTTTATTCTTTGATTACCTATGTAAGATGGATGATGGATGGATGTAAACTTCCTGGGAAGTCCTCACAGTTTTGTACATCCCATTAACGCTATAGGCCTTGCACAAAAAATAAATCACAAAAATTGGCTTAAACAAATTTAAAACTAAAGAATCAACTGCTACACCAAAATCGCTGGACACTGAAAGTTAAACTAGCAATTAAGTAACAAAAGATAGAAATCAGTCCAGGTAAAGAAATTTTACTGTCAATGTTAGAAATACTGATTGCAAACATTCAATAGAATAAAAAATTAAACATATGAGTTATCATGGTTGCTGCTAAAAACTCTTTACTAAAGTAGAGAAAATTACAAGATACTCACTTCTAAACGACATGCATTAGCAAAAAATCCTGCAATAACAGCCTTTCGTACTGCCTGCAAAAAAGAACAGAATTAGAAAACAGACCACCTACGTTCTATGTTACCCTAGAGGATTAATTCAGTGGATATTTAAACGAACAACAACCAATGTCATCAATAAATTTATGTAAAGAGATTAAAATAAATAAAAGACGTAGCATTACCTTTATATCTCCTTCACATGATTTAAGTGTCAAACCAAGCCGATTCAAAAGTCTACAAAGTTGTCCTCTTATTTCCACAACCTTCTTCTGCAAACAAATACCCATCACCATTTACCAATAGCAAAAGCCACAAAGTACGAAATGAATACAGAAAAAGTTAAATGAACATAAAAATACACACCATCGTTTGATAGTTAAGGAAATTTTGGCTACACCACTTTGAAGACTTTCCTGATTGAAGAAACCCTTTGTAGACATTGAGAAAAGAAATATGATCACCCTGTAGGTTGATAAAATCAGTGAGTCCATTTGGATCAAATAGATACTCATAAAGACAAAATAAATAAATATTTTCTAAATGATAGAAAATTCCAAACAAGAAAACAAAGGAATAAGGCAATTTATGAATAGAAATAAAATTACAAAAAAAAAAGTAATATGTACAAAAAAAGAATACTGAATTCAAAACCTCGGCAACTGCAAATCGCCGCTTGAGTTCATCAGACTCCTTTTGTGCTCCTCTAGCAGACATCCAGATTGACTGTAACCATCAATGTAGTGAAGACAGCAAATAGGAAGTCAAATTACCAATACGACAAGAAATTTCATGCAATTTTAATGACATGAATCAGTGCGACACGTGTCATGTGAAATACATCATACCTGAACGGATAACACTGCTGCTATTGTTAGTATTTCCTCAGAGCATCCGAGTGAACATGATGATATTACCATTTTGGAGATCATTGGATCCTAAAAAATATAAATGAAATGTAAGAACATTTGGAATAAAACATATCCTCAAAATAAAAATATTACACAGCCACCACCTAGGGAAAAAACAATTTCTTTAATAGGTGATTTCCCATGTCATTTACTCATTTTTATTTGATGTTAGTATTGTGGGTATTAAATCATTCCCCAAAATACACTATTTCGCAACGGCTCTGAATTGTTAACCATTTAGTGAATAAGAAAAATATAGAAAAATAATAATAAACAGAAGTAAAAACCCAACCAAAAACATACCAAAGGAATCTCGGCAACTTGAAAACCAATCGGTGTTGTAAGTTTAGCATCATCATCAAGAACACCAAGTGAATAAAGGACTTCAAGGGCTCGAATCATTGCCTCGGGTGAAGGAGGAGCCAACCAATCAAAGCCTAAAATATTGTCTATACCTAAGGCCTTCAGCTGTGTAAAAAAGTTGTGTTGTGACAGAAATACTGGATAAGAATCAAATCTGTAAGAAGAAAAATTTAAATACCTACTCGATTCAGGTCAAATCCAGGAAGATCTTGATCAAGAATCGCAAAACAAGATACATTGTTCTATTTTTCCAATTTAGGGATTAGGTTCACATCTGGTAAGGTCTCTTCTGGACATCGTTTATATCTTTTTACCTATTCTATATTTTTTAATATAGATTCTATCAAGTAATATATAAGCGTTGGGTTCAACAGTCCGTATTATGTAAGAAGTAAATTACACCAAAGGCAAGAAGCAATTATTAACACAATTAAATAGTACATGTTAAACAGTGAAATTTTAAAACATTATACCTGAATAACCAAGGAAACCAGGTTTGACCTTTGCATTTCTGGAACACCTTCAACTGCCATTTGAGTAACATAATGGTCTTCGGTGTACAGCCTATAAAACATTTGAATAAAAGTGTTATAGCAAACAGAAATTTCATTTTTACCAGTAAAAGAAAAGCTTTTTCCTCATCGTGTCTTCCTTTCTTGTATGTTTCCTGATTAAGGTTTCAACCGATCCCAAATATAAAAAACAAATATATGACTAAACTTGTAATAGGTACGAACAGTTGGTTAGCAGGACCAGAATATTGAAACAGTGGATTTTCTTATTTGAATTCTGAACATATTTTGAGTGGCCAACTCTGAACAAGCTCAGAGTGGCCAACAGCCCAACACTGAATATTATAGCTTACTTCATATGATCTTTTTTATATATTGAATGCATTTGTAATTCATTTTATCTTCACGTAATCAGGGCACGGTTTAATTACTTCAAAAAAAATTGAATACAGAAATTTCAAGTACTAATTTTTACATGTTTGACGGCATGTTATATTACATGAAATTTTAAGCTCTGTGAACTGCCTAGGCTGCAGGGATCTTTAATCGAACACTGTTATAAGTTTAAACTTTATGTACGGTGGTAACATAACATTAACTTCAAGCCTACTTTTGATGTGCATTATTAAACTAGGTCTTGTTTCTCACTGGTAAAATGAGAAGGTGTGGTATGATATTCATATATTCAATCAGATTAAGGAAAATCATTTCATTGAGATAAACTAGGAAAATTAAAAAATCCAGCAAGATTAAAAAAACTCAAAGGTGAATGGGTGATACCTGGAAGAAGAAGAAGAAGAAATTGTTTTTCGAATAGTTAAGTGAATATTAAGAATGAAAACATTAAGTTTTATGAAACTGATCTTGAAACTTCAAATAAAAATTACTTTTTAATCGATGCATGTAGTGTAAGACATGTAGCTATGATCAATTAATCACCTAAGAATTTGTAGCAATGACACTAATAAATATGTGATGTAAATAACGTGATAAATACCTAAAACATTTTCCAGGTCGTACTCTTCCAGCTCTTCCTGCCCTTTGTCTTGCAGATGCTTTTGATATTGGTGCAACCACGAGATTTTCAATATCAGAAATCTACACATTTTGGACATAAAAATATGTTTTATATATAATCCAAGCACTTCGTAAATATATCTCCAAGCTCAACAAAATGATCAAAGAGAGAAAAAAACGTTTAAATATTTTAACTTTTGATATTACAATTTACATGCCACAATATAATACCGGATTAAAGAACTTTTGCTTTGAGAATCCACTGTCAATGACGTAAACAATACCCTAAAAGGGAGAAAAAATTATATGTTAAAAATGAAAACAAATGCAAATTACAAATATAGTTGAAACAAGACTAAGATTCAACCTCTAATGTCAGTGATGTTTCAGCAATATTGGTTGCAATTACAACTTTCCTTTTTCCTCTAGGGCTATTTGAAAACACAAGTTCCTAAGAAAAATAAATAATTGTCAGTTGAGACAACAAAACAGAGTAGGCTATGCGAGACATTTGGCATGTGATTAACCTGATCTCCCCTTGGAAGACCTGAATACAATGGTAAAATAGATAGTCCTGCGGAAAAAAGTGCATAACAATCAGGTGGGAAAATAAATGAATGAAAATAACCAATTTTTTCATCATTTGTGTAATATTAATCTAATATTATTTATATCTACAATAGATGAATTAACAATTAAAAAATGCTAATGCTTTGTCAAAGACTCAAAAATATAAACAGCCATTGCAAACTGCAAAAAGATTTTTTATTCAAGATTTACAATAATCACCTGAGTTTTTTCCATGACTTCGGGTATCTTCTGTAAGTAATTGTACAGCTGCATCAATATCATCTTGGCCCGTGAGGAATACTAAAATATCACCAGGTGCTTCCTGAAAAAATAATCATAACACATGCCAAAAAAAACACTTATTCATTCTCTGGGTCAACTACAATATCTACTTCTAGTAAATAATTTACAATTCTAGTAGACCATGCAATGGCAATAATCAAGTTTAAAATATTATTTGCAACTGATTTGAAGTTTTGAACAAAAAGCAAGGCATCACAAAACTAGGTTTGAACTTTGAACATTTATCATACAGCTTCAAGTTGGCATAAACATGCAAGAAATATTCTGAAAATGTATGTGTACTGTTTATCAGGTACAAGAGATTTAATCTACCTGAGAATGAATTGAAAGAACAGTTGAGACAGCAGCTTGCAGATAATCCGAAACAGGTTCTTCGAGGTAGTGAATCTCCACTGTGAAGCTTTTTCCCTGGGAGAGTTCAGAGAAAGCGTGGCTAATGTTTAGACATTTGATATCAGAATGCCTTTACTCCATGATGCCTGATAAAAAATCAAAATAGGGCATCCTATAAAATTAAAATGAAACAGAAGCCTTGAGAGTACAACGAAATGCATCACTTACTTCAACAGAAAGTATGGCAGGTGTCATGTTCAGTTTATCATCTTTAGCTTCCAAACCTTGGTGTTTTTTGCTGGTAGAAAATTGCAAAATCAGCATATATAAAAGATAGACTGATTCTGAGAGTACTCCTGAAAATGTAAATAATAAACCTTAAATGAATAGATCAAACCTGCCAGTGAAGAAAGTTGACATTGTTTTTGCATCAATTGTGGCCGATGATATGACCAGACGCAATTCAGATCTTCGACGCTGAATCTGTTCCATTTATGTTTAATATATTCAATTAGCCTATGAATATATATTTCTATACACACGACGGCAGATGGTCATGAAATAATTTTTTTCTGTTTGCCAATGAATTGTAAATACCTTTTTGAGAAGACCTAATAACATATCTGTTGAAATGGATCTTTCATGAGCTTCGTCTACTATAATTATACTGCCAAAAAACAAGTTTTTTTAGTTTTGTGTTGACGGTGTTGTACAAGATGATAAATATACATTCATACAAAAATTTGGTAATTTAGTAATGAATTTCAAGGTAGATTCCATCCATGCAAAATTTAAGTTTAATACCTGTATTTAGTCAAAAGTGGATCATCCATCATTTCTCTAAGCAATACACCATCTGTTAGAAACTTGATCTTCGTGGTATCCTGCAACTCAAAGTGAAAACTAAAAACTTACAAATACAAACAAGTAATCTGATTAAGCGGAAACATGATTAACGGTGGGTAATCTTAGAAGCTAGAATTCATGGGTAAAAAATCAATGAAGATGCGTAATTTTGAATCTATGATAAAACAAAAAGTGTCTTGTTATATGCTTCTAACTGACATTGATTAGTTTAAGAAAAATAATAACTAGCAGAATTGGGATTGTTAACTTTAAAAGTAAAGCATGAAAAAATTAACAAATTCCTGCTTGTATTTTTCTAGGTTCTTTCTAAATGACGATATTGTTTGGTTAAAGAAGGCTTAATAAACGAAAAAGATGGAAATAACACAAATCTTACTGGATTTGTAACATTTTCAAAGCGGATCGCGTAACCAACTTCTTCACCAAGTTTAACATCCATCTCTTCTGCTACCCTTGAAGCAACTGACTATAGAACAACAGAGAGATTATAGTTTTATAAAAAGAAATATGACAGCAAACTATACAATAAAAGTTAATTTATCTTCTCTTCTCCTGGTAATGCAATAGAAGATTATGGTTGTAGCCCCTTCATTGTTCCCACTATGCGGCAGCATACCCGCATAGTGCGACCAGAAGTCAAGGTTGCATAATGCGGTCTCAACTAATCGATTCCCAAACTATGCGGTCATTTTTAGCTGCATAGTCGACTTATCGCATAGTGACCACATAGTGTTCCAATTCAGGTCATTAGAGTTTGAAATTTCTTAATGGAATTCACCTGAACAGCCAGCCTCCTTGGCTGAGTACAAGCAATCATCCGACCTCCTTCCGCCCATCCTGCCTCCCTTAGAAACTATATCAAAAAATAAACTTTTAGCAAATCAAGCACACACACATGATCACATCAAGATATCGAAAAAAAATATATATAACCAGTTACAATACCTGCGGAATCTGGGTGGTCTTACCGCTCCCTGTCTCACCTACAACAATCGTCGTGGCATGATTCTCTACCAAAAACTGGATTGCGGTCTTGTACTTGTACACTGGAAGCCTCTTCCTCAACCTCTCCAAGATCGAATATCCAAACCTAAAATAAAAAGAACGATAACTAAACCAACAGAAACAAGCAAACGAGAATGGGAAAAATCGGAATTTAAAGAATTCAGAATACCCAGACGAAGAGGATGATTGAGGTGCAGAGTAGAATAAAACACCGCCTTCCTCGTCATCTAGGATCTGGGGACGTTCGGCTCCTGGTCGCCAGAATTGCGTCATGAATGAAAGGAAGATGGAGAATTGCCGGAATCGAATCTATCGGTACTTTTGAAGGTTAGGGTTTTGGAGAAATTGCTTTTCCAAATTTTTTGAGCGAGAAATTCAATATCATAATTCATAACTCATATCTGAATTTCTGAATAACTAGTAAATATTTTTTTTGATAAGTTAATTTTGATTAAAATAAATAGATTATGACTAATTGACTATGACTAATTGACTATGACGATTGACGACAGTTCAAAAATTAAACTAAGTAATTAAATAAATTAAAGCCTTTGTTGGTGACTGGTGAGTTGGTGTGGTCTCCTGAAATTGGATTCTTTTATTTTAACACCATTTTCAACATGAACTGGACTTGGGTTCGGCTCGTTAAGGAATTGTCCAAACTCAGATTTAGGTTCGGCTCGTTAAGGAATTGTCCAGACTCGGATTAAGAAATTGTTCAGGTCCGTAAAACGTTCTTTAATTCTCACAGATCATCCGTCAGTTTTGACATCACCATGTCTTGACGGCGACTCGCCTCCGTCTGCCTCGCATTTTGCTCATTAACCACTTTCACCCATGATCCCTGGATCTTCTCCAAACCCAATTCTGAATTTGCAGCCATCTCGCAATAGGATCACAATCGGACACCCTGCAACTGTCGCAACATCGTCGGTGGCTTGATATATCAAGATTTCAACAACTCCGTCGGAAGATGAATTCACAAGTTGAAAGCACCAATGTAACACCCTTAACCGTTCGTAGTTAAGGTGTTCAACGAAATTCCCCAAAGAAAACGAAGATGGAATAAGAAAGAATTTTCCCCAAACGGGCCTGGAGGTTGAGAAGATGATCACGAAAGATCCCGGGGAAGAAAGAAACTTGTAAATTGAATTGAAACTTGATTAATTGTTCTCCTCACTATAAGAAATAAGACATTGTACGACAGTCTTTAGATAGTCGGCGGAAATCCGCCATCTAAAGACCGTTAGGATGACAACCGTCATTATAACCTCATAACCGCCATCTAAAGACCGCCATCTATTATTCATCCCCATTTTCCACCAAAAAAATATAGATGGCGGATTTCCGCTATCTAAAATGAAAAATTTCGCGGGAACTGAAAATTTTTAAATGGCGGACATCTGTCATCTAAAATGTAGCGCGAAAAAAGTTGGCGTCAATTTATCGATAACGGTTAATTTTATTGATGGCGGATGTCCGTCGACTATCTTTGTAATATTAGATGGCGGAAATCCGCCATCATAAGTACGTTAGGCGGTTCCCTGAGTATAAATGGCGGATGTCCGTCATCTAAACCTTAGTAAAATAGTATGGGGCCAACCGCTATCTAAATCTTAGTAAAATAGCATAGATGACGGATTTTCGCCATACAATGTTTGTGCAATTTTTTATAAAAACAAACTATTATATTTAGCGTTCGAATCGTTGTTTTTTGAATTAGAATACGATATTTGAGAAGGTGATTTTGAAATTGAATTTGAAATCGATGTTTTTTATTAAAAAAAACTAAAATACAGAATCGTTAAACATTCGAAGTTTGAATGAAAATACAAGTTAGAATAATCAACACTCGTCAGAAATGAAGTCATCTGAATCAGAAATATCTGATTCTAATACAGACGGCATGCTGGACTTCGAAGTGGAAGACATGTTTGACAAGTCGATGCCGGAAGTTCTCAAAACTTTATTGATCTTTTTGAAATAAAATTTCATCGAAATGAACTTCTTCTTGTATTTGGACATGCTTTTCTGACTCGCGTTACACTTGTTCTGAAAATGAAAACAAAAATGAGTTCGAATCAATAAAATTATTGAATTATATTTAAAATACCTCTAAATCCTTGAATTTTTCCGACCAAACATCTTGTGCTGCATCAGTAGTCGTGTTTTCAGAGATAGACTCTTTTCCTTTCCAATTTGGAGAAGCACATCTTTCGTTCGTTGTACTAACCATACTGGCAGTTTCTCCAATTCCTAATATCCTATTCTTTTTATTTATTCCGAAGGTTTTATAGACTGTCGCTTCGATTGATTGCTGTATTATAAAAATAAAGAAATAGTAAATGCAAAATATGTATAAAAAAATTAATGAAACTTACCATTGACGTCATAGATTCTGCTTTAGCCCAAGATTTTTTTTCTTGACTTTTGATAAATTCTGTGGCTTCAAACTGAAAGAATATAAAAATCAAACTATGATAATAGAAATTATAAAATAGAAAAATAAAAATAATTTAAAAAAAATACTTACAACTTTATCGCTCCCCTTATATGTCATTTGTAAAGTCTCGGACCAAGCTTCGACTTCACTCCTTCCTTGTTGCATCTATATGAACATAATTAATTGATATATAAATTGATTAAATATAAATTATGAATAAATTATCAATTCATGACGTCGTTGCGCTAATCCTTTTGAACCAGCGTGATGTGTCATTTGATTTGCTCGGTTCGCGGTATTTATCTCAGAAATTTCCTGAAATTATTAAAAATAATAACTTTTAAATTTATTAATATCAAATAAATATATACGTATCTTTCCTCTTTCCGATCGAAATTATCTCAATTTATTCAGAAAATGAGGTTTGCTGACATACGGCGGAAGAGTTGCTAAAATATCTTCTTCACTCATATTTGGATCCGCGCCATGTTTTTGTACCAACGAATTATGGTTGCTCCTCCAGAGTTTGTTCAACCTACCATTGATATAAGTTTGTGCCGCTTTGCTTTCACTCAAATTATATTCAGCCTACATATTCAAAACTTAACTTATAAGTTTTGAAAAATTAATAAATATTTTAAAATATATATATACTTACAGATAATATTTTCAACGCGTCATGAAAATTATGGTTTGGTTGATGACGCCACTCAATGTCGTACGAGAAGAGAGTATGGTCTTTTTCTAAAAGAGTCATTCGTGCAGTTAATTTCCGTGTCATTTCATCGATCGCTTGGTTAGTGTTGTCGAACATAACCTTCCATTTTTGTACCTTTTTCTGGATGGTTTGGGGGGTAATCTTTTGTGCAACCACTGCCCTTCTTCTTTGGAGGCACATTAGATGTGGATGACCTCGCATCTAATTTACATATTTAAAATTTAATATTTAATAAAAATCATGATAATATTTAAATTACGAAAAATAAACTAACCACCAGAGCTGGACTCTTCGAAAGAGCGACGGGATGTAACCATCGTCAGTGCCATAAACGGTGTGATAACACCAACCAGAACGAAAAAAGTAAACATAATCTGAAATACACAACATAAAAATAAAATTAGTTAATTTAAATACATACCCAGACACCCGTATACGGGGTCTTAGTCTGACACAACAACCAAACATTTTTCCTATTGTAATTTATATTCTTTATTATCATACACAACATATCTTCGAAGTCGTCGTGAGAAGAGTTGTATTCGATTTTGAATGAATGTATGCTTCCACAATCATTCAACATTCTCGCTACGTATCCTAACACTAAAACCTGACCAGTTTCCATTGTTTGAGAATTTCTCGACCATATTTTTGGACAGTCATGAAAATGATGACCGTTGACTCGGAATGTCCCATTCTTCTCCCCGTCGAATAGGATGAAGTTCTCTTCGGATTCCCATCGATTGTAAATCGAACATCCACTACAAAAAACCAGCACAGTTCTGGCGCCCATCTCCCGGCGGTCAGGCCGCCGGAATGTTACACTTGTCCGCCGGCATAATTTTCCCTCGTAAATGAGAGAAGTGAGCCGATGGCCTGGCCGTCAGCTCCAATTTCCCCAACGGGCGGGAAGAAGTGAGCCGGCGGCCTGGCCGCTGACATCCTAAAACCTTCAACAGTCGGGAGAAAAATTGTTGGCGGCTTGGCTGCTGGATACTTTTTCCCGCTTGTTTTTTTCAGTAGCCAGCGGCCTGACCGCTAGGATTTTATATTACAACTTGCGTTGTCGTTGTCCACCGTACAGTCAAACCTAGTCAACTCAAACTTAAGTAGGCCGCCGGCAATTTTTTATATAAGTAAAAAAATTTCAGATTTCTTTCATTTTATTTTCCCTCCAAAAACGTCTCCACTTCTCCCACTGCTCTCTAACCCTCCCCCAACTTCTCTCCGGTGATCTTCCAGCCACTTCTCTCCGGTAATCTTCGAAGGTCTTCCTCATCTTCATCTTCCATTAGTTGTTATCTTGTTTTTTATGTTTTTTTGTTATCTTCTTCATCTTCTTCTCTCCTTTTTTTTGTTTTATGATTTGGGGGTTTATTATTTGTGAAAGTTATAGTTATTAGGGGGTTTATATTTAGGGTTTTATGAAATGAGGGTTTCTAATTTAGGGTATTATGAAATGGGGGTTTTTTAATTTGGGGGTTTGATTTTATTTATTTAGAGTGTTAGATTTGTGTAATTTTTTAAATGTTTTAAGTGTTAGGGTTGATGTTTGATTTAGTGTGTTGTTTTAAATGTTTTAAATTGTTAGGGTTAAATGTTTTAAATGTTTTGATTGTTTTAATTTATTGTTTTGAATGTTTTAAATTATTTTGTGTTTTGATTTAATTTACGGTTTTGATTTAAATTATTATTGATTTGCTGGAAATTTGAAGTGTTCATATTTTGTGTTTGATTTAAATTATTATTGATTTAAATTACTGTTTTGATGTTTGATTTTGTGTTTTCATATTTTTATGTATATGGTTTGCTGGAATTTTTTAATTTCTTATTGATCTATAATTATTATTTTTTATTTTTATATACTGTTTTTAATCTTATTGCTGGAATTGTTATTTTTGTATACTGTTTTTAATGTTCTGCTTTTAATCTTATGTTGCTGGAATTTAATATTGCTGGAATTTAAAATTTTATAATTTTATAATCTTATATGTTCTGTTATAATCTATAATTAAAATTTTAATTAAATGTTCTATTTTTATTTATGTCATTTTTTAGGTTGAATTGTTGTTGGATTTTGTGTCTCCGATATCCGATCTCCGTTCCCCTCCGCGCCGAAATGTTTTGAATTGCTGTTGGACCATCTCCCGGCAGGTGTTTGTTTTGATTAAGGTGTGTAATTTACAAATTAATTAAGGTCTTTTGATATTGCCTTTGTGTTGCGATATATAGTTTATGATATTTTATGTGTTTTGTTGTGTTAATTGATCGATATATATGTTTGTGATATGTTGTTGTAGGTATTTGCGGATAGTTGTAATTAGCATTTGCGGTCGAAATTCAAGTTGCGTTTTAATCTTTATCGATCGATTAATATAATATTTTCTATTCATTTTAAATTATTCATTTATTAATTAGTTAATATAATTTGCATGTTAATTAAATAATTGGAAAATGAAATGCATGTTCTTAAATTGTGTGAATTTAAAATGAATACAATTTTTTTGAAATGAATGCTATGAAATAATGAAATGCCATGAAATGAATTGAAAAACATGAGTTAAAATGAATGCATGTGTTAAAATGAATACATGAGTTAAAATGAATGCATGAGTTTAAATTAAATCAAAATTGAAATAAATTTAAAAATTAGTTAAATAAATGTTTAGTAATTATTTTATATAAATGTGTTTTTTAATTAGTTTATAATAAACGTTTAGTAATTATTTATTAATTGAAATAATTAATAATTATTGAATTAAAAAATAAAAATTAATTAAATAATTATTTAATTAAATTTAATTAATTATTTAATTAATTAGGGTTAGGGTTAGTTAGTTTTTAAATAATTGTTGGATAATTAATTAATTAATAATTAATTAATTAAGAAAATATTGGAAATTCCAATAATCAGTTTTTATATTAAGAACTTGATTTAAAATCCAATGTTAAAAACAATTATTTAAAAATTAAAATTATTTATATAATTAATAATTAATTAAATAATTATTTAATTAATTTTAAATAATAATTTAATTAATTAATAATTAAAAAAAGTAATAATCAGATTTTCTATAAGTGTGATTGTTGGTTAATTTCCAATATTTTCTTAATTAATTAATTAATTAATAATTAATAATTAATTAAGAAAATATTGGAAATTCCAATAATCAGTTTTTATATTAAGAACTAGATTTAAAATCCAATGTTTATAACAATTATCTAAAAATTAAAATCATTTATTTATTTAATTAATAATTAATTAAATAATTATTTAATTAAATTTAAATAATTATTTAATTAAATTTAAATAATTAATTAATTAATAATTAAAAGAAGTAACAATCAGATTTATAAGTGTGATTGTTAGTTAATTTTTAAATAATTATTAAATAATTAATTATTAATTATTTATTTATGTATTTCAGTTGAATGTTTGACATCCGGGTACCCGATAAGGCTTGGTTAACTTTGAGCCCCTGTAGCCAAGAATTCAGAGATGGTCTCACGGCGTTTGTTTAATATGGTTTACGAAAATGCCATGGTTTGTATAAGGAAGGATATTTACCATGTCCATGTAGAGACTGTACTAATAGAAATGTGATTCCAATTGCCGATTTACGTCAACACATTTTCATGAATGGTTGGTTGACACATTATGTTATATGGACGAAACATGGTGAGCGAACTTACGATTCAGAACCAAACATGGAAAATATGGACCAAATGAAATGTGTAATTTGGTTTGCGTGGCGATGGGTAGACCTGATGAGATTGAAAATATTCCAGATATTCCAGATATCGATAACATGGAAAATATTGCAGATCATAATGATGAAGATCTTCCAGAACCGAACGAAGATCTTCCAGAACCGAACGAAGATCTTCCAGAACCGAACGAAGATCTTCCAGATTTAAATTATGAGTCGACTTTTGTTAATCGGTTGATAGACGTCGAACAAGAATTATGGCCTAGTTGTACCGAATTTACAAAGCTCTCTTTTATTTTAGAATTATTTCAATGTAAGTGTATCAATCAGTGGTCCGATAAATCATTTGAGATGTTATCTATTTTACGTCGATCTCATCCCAATGGAACAGAAACGATCTCGATGAATATGTATCAAGCTAAGTCAGTTATTCGTGATTTGGGGTTACGGTATGAGAAAATCGATGCATGTCGGAACGATTGTATCATTTATCGTAAAAAATATAAAGATTGCAAAAGTTGTCCTACATGTGGTGTTTCAAGGTGGTTGAACGAAGCTGATGATGAAAAAAGAAAATGGATTCCCGCCAAATATTTGAGACATTTTCCGTTGATACCACGACTTAAAAGATTGTTTTTGTGTAAAGATATTTGTAAAGAAATAACTTGGCATAAAAATGATCGGAAAAAAGATGAAATTCTTCGTCATCCGGCAGATTCATTGCAATGGACACAATTTGACGATCGATATCCCGATTTTGCTTCTGAACCACGTAATATCAGATTGGGACTTGCAAGCGATGGATTTAATCCATTTAGTATGATGTCAGTTTCTCATAGCACGTGGTCAGTCGTTCTTATGCCTTATAATCTTCTTCCGTGGATGTGTATGAAACAACCCAATTTCATTTTGAGTCTTCTAATTTCCGAACCTACATCACCTGGAAATGATATAGATGTCTACTTACAACCACTGATTGATGAGTTAAAGATTTTATGGACCACTGGTGTCACGACATATGACGTGGTTACTCAGAATAGCTTTCAAATGCATGCTGCAGTGATGTGGACAATTAACGATTATCCTGGATATGGTGATCTTTCTGATTGGAGCACGAAAGGAAAATTGGCATGTGCAGTTTGTTCTGAAAAAACGAGTAGTGTTCGATTGAAATATGGAAAGAAAGAGTTTTTTCTTGGACACCGTCGTTTCTTGGAAAAAGACCATCCGTATAGACGTAATAAGAAGGATTTCAAAAACAAAATCGAAATTGAAGAAGCGCCTAAACGACCCTTGGAAGAGGAGATATTTCTGAATTTGAATTTTTTTAGAAATTCTATTATTTTCGGCAAAAACGATGAGAGACCATCAAAGAAGAAGATGAAAGTTATGTCCTTACCTCCTGAATGGAAAAAAGATAGTATTTTCTTTCAATTGCCGTATTGGAAGACTCTGTTGATACGTCGTAATATCGACGTTATACATACTGAAAAAAATGTTTACGATAATATTATAAATACTTTATTGGGAATGGATGACAAATCGAAAGACAATTTGAGTGTCCGATTGGATCTTCAAGAAATGAAAATTCGTTCTGAGTTACATCCACTAAAGATTAATGATTCTGAATGGAAGATTCCAAAGGCGATATTCAATCTCAATAATGAAGAAAAGACGATTTTCTGTAAAGTGTTTCATGATCTCAAATTTCCGGATGAGTACGCATCCAACATCTCATCAAAAGTGAAATTGAAAGAAAGAAAGTTTACAGGTTTGAAAAGTCATGATTGTCATATGATAATGCAACAATTACTTCCAATTGCGTTACATCGATCAACACATCCAAAGGTAACATCTGTTTTAATTGACATATGCAAGTATTTCAACGTGATTTGTTCGAAGGCGATTGTAGTTGACCATATGGAAAGATTGGAAAAAAACATCGTTATTACATTGTGCAAATTGGAAAAAATATTTCGTCCGAGTTTTTTTACAATAATGATACATCTAGTAGTGCATCTTGCAAGTGAAGCGAAAGTGGCTGATTCAGTTCATTATCGATGGATGTATCCAATTGAAAGATATCGATTGACTTTGAAAAAATACGTTCGGACCCGTAGTTATCCTGAAGGGTCGATTGCAGAAAGATAGTTGGCCGACGAATCTATGACATTCTGTTCACGTTTTTTAAATAACGTTGAAACTAAGTCAAATAGAACGGAAAGATATATCGATGGTTACGCATCAACTCACATTTCGCTCACTAAACTTGAACATGGTCAAGTTCATCGATATATCATTTTCAATTTGGATATTATTGAGATATTCCGAAATCTTCATATCGACGACCTAAAACAAAGGTACGTATATCACATCGATATATCATTTTCATATCATCGATATATCTTTTTCATATATATCTATTTAATATTTACGTTTGACATATTAGGTATCCGACTATTACTTCTTTGCGTTTGCAAAAATTGCATTTTAAAGAATTTGCAGACTGGTTTGAAAAATATGTTCAGAAAAATAGGGGCAAGGACTAGAATATTTCAGGAGATATTTGTTCGATATCAAGAGGTCCAAATTTCTTTCTAAAATCGTACAACGGCTACATCTTAAACGGTGTGAAATTTCTTTCGTCTGAAGTGTCAAATTTAAAAAAGACACAAAATCACGGTGTATTAGTCTCCGCCACTACATCCACATACTTAAAAAATCCGAATGACGATCCGACAATTGATGATCTTTCGTACCATGGAACTCTTCACAAAGTTTTCGAAGTATGTTACAGACACAATATGTTGAAATATCCGATGTTTCACTGCAAATGGTACGAAGGATATAAAAAAGACGAGGTCGGTCTGGTTAGTGTGAAAACGTCAATGCCAAAATACGGGGAAGAACCGTTTATTTTTGCCGAACAAGCTAAACAATGTTTTTATTCAATAGATCTTATTGAATCTAATAGGAGTTTTGTATTAAACAGACCTCATAGACAAATATTTGATATATACGATGTATAATGAATTTGAATATTATCTTTCTTTTATATTATCTTTCAATTAATTAGATTATCCTTATTTTATTTAGATGTATTGGTTACTAGTCGCATTCGTTCTCTCGATTTTCATGATCGTCATGACTCCAGATCAGAGTGATGACTCTGATAAACAGAATTATGATCATCCTAATCTACATGACATGAACACGGCTGGGTGCGGTAGTCAAATGAAGAAAAAAACAAGAGAACAAAACAAATATCATGCAGAATATCATCCATCACAAGGACAACAGTTTGTAATAAAATTCAAAATGATCAAATTGTCCACGATAGCGTAGCAAGAAAACTAAATAAGAAATGCGCAATGGTCGCGAACGATTTCAAATTACTACCAATGGACGTACCGTGGATTGAACAAGTCAGAAAAACATAGATGAGACGATGGCAACGATACCGGTTCATTAATTTATAGTTAATTATTATTATAAATTTTATAGTTAATTAATAGTTAATTTTATAATTATTCATCGAATAGAGAGAATTTGATTACAGCGGGTCAACCTATGGTTATTGACGTGTCAATGAAAGGTTAAACAAATTACGGAGAAGCGCTTATAACGCTTTACTAGATAAATATAATAATGAAGATCTAACAGTCGAAGAGGTTATGAAAACTTTACCCGACTACATCATCAAAGATCAATTTTTAAATAAGCTGAACGAGAGAAGATCGCCGAGGGAAATAGTACGTATTAAATATTATTTCTTCTTTTTAATGCAATAAAATTAAAAAAAATTAACTTAATTGCTTTATTTTAACTTAATGCAGGAAATTTCTAAAATTAACAAAGACAATCGAGCAAAACAAACATCACACAGTTTAGGTTCGAAAAGTCTACCACAACGAAATTACGAAGCTGTAAGTAAATTATATAATTTCATATGTACTTTCAAGTTCTTTTTTCTTTTTTTTCCTAATTTTAATATTACAGGAACAAAAGGGATTAAATGATATTAAAATTTGGAAACTAAATATAAATGCAGTTTATCCAAAAGACCAACGAGTGATACATAATCTTTTAAATTAATTACAGTTAATTACTATTTGTTTGACTACTTTCATTTGTTTTTTAAGGATAAAGCGATTCAATGGATAGACAGTGAAGAAGCCAAAAATATGGTTCAACAAGAAAATATGACTGACACGGTACGTATTTCATATTTTTTTCAATATAATTCATTAGATATATTTACATTAATTATTTTCATCTTTTCTTTTTAATTAGACTTTAATCCAGTTTGCTATAACCGAACATATCGGTGGAAGTTCGAAAAAAACTAGAACATTAGGAACAACTGGTTCCTCATTGAGCAAGAAGACAACGCATCGGATGAATGTGGGAAACTTTTCCATGGATAAAGGAAAAGCTGCTATGACCGAAGCTGAGGTTGAGGATAAGGTCAACGAGGTTGTCGAGAGGGCGATGGCTCGTCAGAATGAAGCGATGACTCGTCAAATGGCGTTTTTTGAACAGTACAACACTGCAATGCTCGCTCAAAATCCTAACCTGCGCTTACCGAAATTTCCGTCAATCTTCAACAACACTACGGCGCATCCCGCGGGAGGGTTCAACATCAATTCTTCTGGAGCGTCGACTTTTAGAGGACCTCAAGTTCAACAACAAGAAACTACACCTCTTCAACATACAATGCAACAAAAGGAGCACACTACTCCATAACCGCGCGGAGGAAGATCGATAATCTTCACAACAGAGGCATTACGAAAGGTTGTCGGAACTAGAAAAAAAAGGAAGAGCAGCAAAAAATAAAACTTTTTGTCGTACTTTCAATATCGAACTTCATTTTCATTTTCAATTCCAATTCCAATTCCAATTTCAATTTTAATTTATTAATTTCATACAAAAAAACAATTCTAAAAAAAAATCAAAAAAAAAAATTTTTTGTAATTTTTTTTTTTTAAATTATTCAAAAGTGAACTAGCCGCCAGAACTTTACCAACGGCCTAGCCGCCAGGGATTTTTTGAATAATTTACACGACCAGCGGCCAGGCCACCGGCAGATTATTTCAAAAAAATATGCACAATTTATTACCGGCGGGACCATTTCTGTTAAAATCGGAATCCACAATTTATTGTCGGCGGCCTGCCCGCCGGTACATTACAATTCCGGCGACATTACTTCCGGCGATGGAATATCGTCGACTGCTAGAACAGCACTGGTTTTTTGTAGTGATCGCGTGTCAAATTATCTTTCGTTTTACCATCCATTTTCAAAACCGTGTTCAAAATGTTATCACATACATTCTTTTCGGTGTGCATAACATCAATATTATGCCGTAGAAGCAACGTCTTCCAATACGGTAATTTAAAAAAAATATTTATTTTTTTCCATCCTTTAGGTCATGATATTTTCTTTGTTCTTTTCGTCGACGGTCTATAATATTTTGGTACATTCGAGGTTTTACCAAAAGTTACTGAATCTCGAAATGGATAAATTTGATTATATATTTCAGAACCCGTCAGACGTTTCGGGGCGACTCTAGTCTTATTGAAACTTTTCTTATCGCTCCCGTAATAATGTTTCATATCTAAAAATCGACGATGTCCCATAAAATTTTATTTCTTTCCATGCTTTAAACGAATACTTTCGGTGTTATTTTTACATACTGCACAAGCTAACTTTCCTTTAGTGCTTCACCCTGATATATCACCATATCCCGGATAATCATGTATCGTCCACAGAAGTGATGCAAACATCTTAAAAGATTTCTGTGTACGTACATCAAAAGCAGTAACACCATCTGTCCATAAAATCTTCAATTCATCAATAAGCGGTTGAAGATAGACATCGATATCATTCCTTGGAGCTGACGGACCGGAAATTAGTAGAGACAACATGAAATTCGGTTGCTTCATACACATCCAAGGTGGAAGGTTGTACTGTATAACAATCAGTGATCAAATACTATGAGATAGAGATTACTGACTAAACGGATTGAATCCATCAGTTGCTAAACTATGAGATAGAGATTGCAGGAACACGTTTATTTTTCTGAACGCCTTCGACGACCCACCTACACGTTCCACAATTTGGGCAAGTTTCTGCGTCTGCATACTCATTCCAATATAAAATACAATCGTTGCGACATGCATCGATTTTCGTATAATTGAGCCCCAGGTCACGAACCACTGACTTCGCATGGTACATGGTTTTCGGAATGGTCGACTCACCATTTGGAATAGTACGACGCATGATGGATAATAATTTCTGAAAACTTTTATCACTCAAATGATTTTCGCATTTCAATTGATACAATTCCAAGATAAAAAAGAGTTTCGAAAACTCTGTGCAACCTGGATATAACTGTTCTTCACCTTCTTTTAGACGTCGTAAGAACGGATCATCATATTTGTTCTCTGGATCTTCATCGATTGGATCTTCAGCGATAGGCTCGTACTCGAGAGGTTCTGTTTCGAGAAATTCTTCGTCGACTACATGTTCTCTGTAAACCGCACGAACTAATCCAATCATATCGTTACCAGTTTTCGACACTGTCTCTTGTCGTTTCACTTTTTTCTCACCATATCTACTCAGTAATTCTCCGTGACGCGTCCAAACGTTATAATGTTTCAACCAACCATTTATGAAAACATGCCTCCTCATCTCCTTTATAGGAATCACTTCACTATTCATGCAGGACGAGCATGGGCAAGGTAAATAACCTTCTGGGTGAGTCGAAGTCGAAAGGGCGAAATTAGTAAAAGTTGTTAAGCCCTCACTGTATTCTTTCTAAAACCGATCTAAACTCATCCAAGCTTTATAGGGTACTTTCATGAAATTCGACATTATCCTAAAAAATTTAATTTTTATCAAATTATAATTAATTAGATAAAACTTAATTGACTATTACAATATTATAGTTCAAATTAATATTAAGTTCAAATTAATATTAAGTTCAATTTTTTTTTGGAAAATCTAGCTAATTAAAAGTCTAATTAACTATTCCGAATCCGTTTCATAAATAACTTTCTTCGGAGTTGCTGGTTACGGAACTGGAGGGGTCGGTGCTGGACGAACAGGTGTCGGCAGTGCGGGAGAGGCCGGTGCTGGACGAACAGGTGCCGGCAGTGCGGGAGGGGCCGGTGCTGGACGAACAGGTACTGGTGTTGGACGTATTGGTGCCGGTGCAGGATTAACAGGGAGATAAAACCGGAAAGCATCTTGGGGATTGAGTGGTAGAGCCCTCTTACGAGATAATTGCTCCACCCTACGTGGCATTTTTAAAATCTAAAAAAAAATTATAAATTAATTTATTATTTAAAAAAACAAAATTAATTAAATAATATTTTTAATAATTAACAAATTTAATTTAATGGCAAATTAATGATTATTATTTCAATTTAAAATCATTCAATTTAATAATTTATAATTAACAAATTTATAATTTCATGCAAATTAATTAAATTATTTTACAATAATTTAAATAATTTCAAATTAAAATGATTCAATATTAATTCATGCAAAAATTTCATTATTTACATATTAATTTCATGCAAAAAAATGACATGCAAAAAAATTTCATGCAAATTAATTATTATTTAATAATTGTTAATTGTTTATCAATTAATAATAATTAATCATTTAATTTTACAATAAATTTAATAATTTAAAAATTAATTGATTAAATAAATAAATTTAATTTATTTTTTACCGCAAATTAGTTTTTACTTCAATCCAAAACTTACGAAATCTAGCTTTTAGAGAACCTACAGGCTACAACAAGTCAAAAACACATTAATTAATTAATTCACATAATTTTTAAATTATTTTAAAAAATAAAATAATTAATTATTTCAAATATTTATTAAATTATTTAAAAATAAAAAATATTTCATTATATAATTCATTATTTATTTAAATTATTAGAAAACATCAAATTTAATAATTAATTAACAAATTATTTCAAGTTATTAAAAACAAACAAATATTTAAATTGTTAATTAAATAGTTATTTAAATTATATAAACCAATTTTTGAAATAATTGGGAGGTTTAAAAATTTTAACTACTTTTTGCTTCAAAAACAAATTTCAACTACTTAGTAAATTAATTTACTCAACTATATACAAACATTAATTTAATAAATTTTATGTATAACATACCATTGATTTTTAACTCATACAACAATACAACTAATAAACAAAAACTCATACTCATTTTTTAATTAAACTTAAAACATAAACATAAATAATCTAAGTATAAATCATATTTGTGTAAATAAATCATTCATAAAATTTGATACAATCATAAAATTTGATAAAACTCATACTCATATTTGTGTAAACAATAACATAAATATTATTTGATATAACCATTTCATTTTATTATTATTTGATACAATCATTCATAAAATATTACCATTCATACTATAGACATTCTAAAATTAATCAAAATCATTCATATAATCTAACATTAAATCTCAAAAACTTGAATAAATAATTAACAAATCATAAAATCAACTTGGCAAAATTCTAAAACATTAACAAAAAGAACAATCAAGAACAATCATAGCGAAATCAATCGACAACAATCATAAAAACAACAATCATAAAAACAATAATCATAAACAAAACAAAACAAAACAAAACAAAAACAAACCTTCACAGGGAGTGGAGACCGGCGATCAAAGTGGAGATCGAAGTGGAGACCGACGACGACGCGGCGGCGAGCGCTGACGGCGACGAGCAGCGGCGAGAGACATGCAGAACGGAGGGAGCAGGGAGGCGCACGGAGGGAGGCGGCGGCAGGGATTTCTTTCCGACTTTTTCAGACAAAATGTTTTGTCTGCGATTTGGGGTTTTATTAAACCCCCAAACCTTACATTAAGTTTCGACGACCAAAAAGGAAAAGTCCGCCCAATCGAAATTTTGACGGGCTTTTTCCGCCCGACTCCTCGAAAACTGTTAAGTTAATTTAATCGGGTTATCAGGTTGAATATTGGGGGAATTCGAAATTTTGGACGAGACTTTTTAGATGGTGGATGTCCGCCATCTAAACACCACCATCGAAAATAAATTTGAACTGCCGTCTAGCCCAAACCTTTCCTCGACGGACTAAAAGAATAGATGGCGGATATCCGTCATCAAAACAACTGAATTATTGATGACGGGAATCCGTCATTTAAAAGCCGTCATACAAGGTCCTTTTTTTTGTAATGCCTTTACATCATCTTTATTTAACTATGAATTTTATAACTACTTTTTATTAGATCCAACAACTCTAAAAAATAACTATACTCGAAGTCCTTGTTTTGTGTAGACTTGCGGACTCTTGCCGACCGAGGCGGGTCTGGTTCCTCAGGTTATGGAACTACTTTGACGAAGCCTCTTCCGCTCTATTGTCTTCCAGCTCTAATTCGGCCGTGAGCACACGTTCTGCTTCCTCTTGTTCAATTAGCACATTTACATTCACCTGACGTGTATCGTATATATAATTGGGGTAGTTGAAAATTCATTTAAATTGGAAATTCATTTGGGGTAGGTTGTAAATTCATAACTTTGAAAGACTAAATTACTAATGCACATCCACGTGCATAATTTTGTTTGTATTAAATTATTGATGATTTGCATCCACATGGACATGCATCGACATCCACATGTAATTTTGTTTGGATTTTTCTTCAACTATAAATACGGTATTAGATTTCTTGTTTCCATCTAGGGTTCATGCTTGCTTCTTCATTTATATCAATCACTTACTGAGGTATTTTATTATATATCTTCATCATTGGAAATTATTTCTTTTCTTCATTTTCTGTCTTCAAGGCATTTTATAGATTTAGTAATTGTATATATTTCTCTGAAAAATCTAATCAAGGTCCGTCAATAACTTGGTCTGGATTTCATAAAAAATTATTTGAAGACTCATTCATGAAAAATTCCTAAATCTAATCAAGAGATGTCATTGCCTTCTTTTCGATTTTATAAAGTTAGTTCTAATTGTTATAAACTTAAGATTTATTATTTTCACAGGGTATACTTGATCGAAAATCTCAACGAGGATGAACGTCACAGAATTAGGTGTAAAGGTCATTGGGAAACAAGCGAGTTCATTTGTCATACGGATTCAAATGACCCTTAATATAAAAGGTGTTCCTTATGAGTTTGTGGATGAGGACATCATAGGAAATAAGGGAGGATTTTTTTTCTGACGTTGTGTTTATCCACGCTGGTAACAAGATAACTGAGCCTTACGAGATAGTCCAGTACATTGATGAAACATGGAAGATTGTAGATACAACATCCATCTTGCCCACGGACATGTACGATTCTATTATTCAAACATTCTGGGTTAAATTTATCGACAATAAGGTATGTCATGCAAATATATTGTTTCGTTTTTTTTGTTACTCTCCTTATTGAATGAAGTTAAGTTTGAAACGGGAATTACTATATAATTCAAATCTTTTTGTGTTTGAGTTAAGGAAAAAACATTGACCCAAATCTAACCCAAACCTATAGTCCTAGCTAGTCTGTCAGAGATTGACAACCTATTTCGTAATGAAGCTGTCTGATCATTCAATTAAGCTACTAGGGTCCACATACTTTCAGATTGCGAAACCCAACTTGTTTGTTACTTTGAAGACATGGTCCATTATACAATACCATGTACCAATATCATAAATATTTTTTTCTCATTTAATTACATTAACTTTTTACATTCATTAAATATAATTTTACAGATTGAATTAGCCATGAAAGAGATCTTGACTGAATCGATGGATGTTGAAGAGTTTGACAAGACAATGGAAATCCTTGAATGTGCGTTTGAAAGATGCAGTCAGGGGAAGAACTTTTTTGGTGGAGAAAACATGAATTACATTGACATATGTTTCGGCTCAACGTTGGGTTTCATAATATCAGCTGAGAATAAATTAACAGATATAAAGTTATTGGATGTCAAAAAAACACCACTTTTGTTCAAATGGGCCGAACACTTCTGTGCACAAGATTTAATCAAGGGGATAATCATAACCGATGTAGATAACATAGTGAAGATGGAAGAAAATGAGGTATATGTTAACACCATGAAATTTGTGCATTGTGCAGTTCTTCCAAAGATGATGAAGTTCTCCATTGAAGTAGGTGTAGTTGATGTTCTCGTCAATGCTGGTTCAGGAAAATTCTTATCAACAAAAGAGATTGCAGATAAATTGCTAATTAGCAACCCTGATGCTCCCGTATTGTTTGATCGTATTTTCCGATTCCTTGCTAGCCATGGATTCTTCAAATACAAGTTGCAAAAGAGTGATGATGGAAGCACCATTAGTAGATTATATGGTGCTTCCCCTGAGTGTTTCTACTTTGCGAAGGACGAGCATGGTGTTTGTTTGGCTCCCCTTTTCTTTTTACATCATAATAAATTTATGATGGAAAATTTGTAAGTTATATATACAACCAAAAAATATGTTCACAATGTTTCTAATATAATTTTATCTCACTAGCTTCCTAATATGTGGTATATCTTATAGGAACTACTTGGAGGACGCAGTGAAGAATGGAGGTACACCATTCAACAAGGCACATGGGATGTCAATATTTGAATATGCTAGCAAGGATTTGGTGTTCAACAAAAATTTCAATATTTGCATGTACAGTCACTCCATGATAACTCTGAAAAAGATACTTAATTCCTACACTGGATTTAATGTTCTGAAAACTCTAATTGATGTTGGAGGCGGTGTCGGCCTCACCTTAAAAACTGATGGTGCGGTATGAAGTATATACCAGACACTTTACTATAAGTATATTACAAATGTTTCCTCCTCTCTCCTACATTCAACCCCTAGGGGTATTTATACACTTTCCTACTGGACCGGGTCTTCTTTCACTGGTCAAGTGGGCTTGCTGGGCCTGGTCTGATGGACCAGGGGTATCATCAAAAACCATTATATCCAAGTATCCCAACATCAATGGAATCAACTTTGACCTTCCTCATGTTATTGCAAATGCCCCCATTATTCAAGGTAAATATATATTTTTTTACTCCATTGCATGTATTATGAATTTTTATTTAATCAAAGGTATCTTACATATGATATATATAATTTTTTCAAATTTTATTTTATTTAATCCATAGGTGTGACACATGTAATTGGCAACATGTTTGAGAATATTTCAAGTGGAGATGCTATTTTAATGAAGGTATAATTATTTTTCAATGTTGTCTTTATACATATATTGAATGACTTGAATTAATGTATTCTATCTTATTTTTATAGTCTATCCTCCATGATTGGAGTGACGACCAGTGTATTTTGTTGCTTAAAAAATGTTGGGAAACATTAGGGGAGAAAGGGAAAGTCATTGTTATTGAAGGTATTGTACCAATTGCACCAGATGTTAGCAATCCAGTATTTGAAAGTGACATAAATATGCTAATGGTTTGTAAAGGAGGTAAGGAGAGGACTGAGATGGAGTATAGATCGTTGGCAAAGAAAGCAGGATTTTCTTGTTTGAAGATTCCTCTTATAATTGGTAATTACATCAGTGTTATGGAGTTCATCAAGTAGTTTCATAAGAGACGCGTCTACGCGATGCATAAAGTATACATAATTATGATGTTACTTTGAACTTAGCTTTGATAATGTTGATGTGGAAAATTAATATATTAATTACTGGTGTTTAATATATTAGAATCTATATTAATGATTGTGTTTATTTCATTTCTAAGTTTATATATTATCCACTTTCAACTGCATCCTTGAAAAAACACTCGGTCTATTAATAGGATAGACTTCAAAAACCATCGTCTCATTAGGCGGTTACCTCGAGTAGGTCGGCGAATCATTGGAAGACACTAGAGAGGCCCTTGGGCTTGGTATGTCGGAAACCCTATTGGAGGCCTTTGGTGATTCGACGACCCTGATAGAGACAATTTATTTAATCAATTACACAAACTTTTATACATCCATTAAATATATTTTTGTACTTTGATAGATTGAATTAGCTAGGGTGTCAAATGCGCCGAACTTTGGCTATAAACCCAGGCTCGGGCTCTGCTCGATAAGGAATTCCACAATCTTGTTGGTCTCGCGAGCTCGAGCCGAGCTTAACATGACACCCTACAATTAGCCATAAAAGAGATCTTGACTAGATCGAAGTATGTTGAAGATTTTGATAAGATAATGGAAAACTTTGTGTGAGATTAACAATGGCCCAATGTTAATATTCAACCCGATTACCCCAATATTCAACCCGATTTTGTTCTACAAAACAAGAAAACAAAATAAAATGAGACAAAATCCCCAATGAACAACCATGTCTCATACAATAAAATAAACAAAAATCATAAATAATATTTGAAACAGATAACAACTAATATTGAACCAAGTTCATACAATGAAGCTTCAAATAATCCAAAATGAATTGAAGCAATGGAAAATGAAATGAGAGATTTAAATGAAAACAACACATGAACTCTCACAAGGCTTCCTAAAAACAGAAAATCCATTGGATCAAAATGGATTTATAAAATTAAATATAAGCCAAATGGCCAAGTAGAAAGGTATAAAGCAAGACTTATTGTCAAAGGTTTTACACAAAAAGAGGATTTCAATTTTTTGAAACTTTTTTACTTGTAGTTAAAATGGTAACTATAAAAACTATAATATCAGCTGCAGCCATTAAAGGCTGGAACTTATATCAATTAGATGTAAATAATGTCTTTTTACATGGTGATTTACATGAGAAGGTATATTTGAAACCTTCACAAGGCTTACTTGAAGAAAAAGATAAGAGAGTGTGTAAGCTAAATAAGTCATTGTATGGTCTCAAACAAGAGAAGCTGGTTTGAGAAATTAAGAGAAGTCCTCTTAGAAATTGGATTCTCTTAAGCAAAATCTGATTGTTCCCTTTTCATTTGAGAAAAAAATCAGAATATACTATACCTCATTGTATATGTAGATGAAATTATCATCACAGGTAACAATGAGTTGGAAATTGGGATAATAAAAAAGATTCAACTAGAAAATCAATTCAAATTAAAGGATCTTGGAAGATTAAACTACTTTCTAGGTATTGAGGTGTCCTACTCTTCTCAGGCCATATATTTATCCCTAGGGACCTCTCACATGCTTAACAAACGTTTTACCATTTGCGCTACATCTCCATTCTCTCTAAATTTAATATTTTTTTAGTTTTTTACACTTGGACTCGAATGAAATGAAATAATTATTTAAAAACATGGGGGATCGAACCCATGACTTCTCAAATACTAAACAAATCTTTTACCAATATGCTACACCTCTATTCTCTTTAAATTTAATATTTTTTTACTTTTTTATACCTACCAACGAGCCCACTCGAGCTTAACGAGCTTGAGGCTCGGGCTCGGGCTCGTTGGGCTCACGAGCCCGAGCTTAAACGAATCGAGCCCGAGCCGGGCTTTATTTGACACCCTATTTATTTCAAAGGAAATATGCACTAGGAATACTAGAAGAGTCTGGTCTTTTTGGTGCAAAACCATTCCAATGGAAAGGTACGTAGATCTAAAAAATGATAAATCTACATTAATTCAAAACCTAACATTCTATAGAAAGATGGTTGAGAAACTAATATACCTAAACATAACAAGACCTAATCTAAGCTTCTCAGTAAACTGGCTGAGTCAGTTTATGCATGAACCAAGAAAGATTCACCTTAGGGTCCTATTTAAATTAATAAGGTATATTAAAAATGCTTCAGGATAGGGATTGCTATACAATAGAAATGGAAACATGATGATTAGAGGGTATTGTGATGCTGATTGGGCAGCTTGCCAAATTAGCAGAAAATCCTTAACTGATTTTTGTATTATGCTAGGAGATTCACTAATCTCTTGGAAAACCAAGAAACGGAACACAATAGCCAAGTCATCATGTAAGACAGAGTACAAAGCTATAGATCAAGTAACCTGTGAAATTGTATAAATCCACCAATTAATGGAGGAACTTAAGATAAAAATCATAATACCCACAGACCTCTACTGTGACAACAAATCTGCAATTCATTTAGCAAATAACCCAGTCTTCCATGAGAGGACAAAACACATAGAGGTGGATTGTCATTTCATAAAGGAGATGATAAATCAAAAGAAAATCATATTGAAACAAATTGGAACTAAGTTCCAACTTGCTGATTTTCTAACAAAAGCTCTTGGTGAGAAGGAAATTACAGCATTTCACTCCAAGCTTGGAATATTAAATATATATTCCAAGGCTTGAAGGGGGAGTAAAGGAATTAGATAGTTAATTCCATTGTAATTTCTTTATAATTACTGTAAATCATATAATCATCTGTTGAGGACTTAAAACCAATTATCTATTAAAGTACACTATGCAGGTAAATAACTCAAGACTAGCGTGAGGCATAACAAAGAAACTTGAGGCCGTTAATACAAAAGTTTTAATAAAAGTTATGCTTAAATAATATCAAGAAAGCTTGGAATAGAAGATGTAAAAGTTTCAATAATGCAATTGGGCTAATTGTCAAGTTGGGCTACACGATGGGCCGAAGATTAATAAATATTAGTATTGAAATATTGTTAAAGATTAGTTGATGATTAGTCTAATTGTGCTATAAATATCATTGTAAACAGTGAGTTAATTAATTCAATTACTCTTAGACTGTTTAACAGTTTAAATCATTCTTAGCATCTTCTAACGGATTCTAAGGGAACAGTTAGTTCGAAGAACCCTAGAATCCACCCCTTTTCTTGCGAGAGCAATTGCTGGCTAAATTCGCCAGCCCCAGATTCAATTCACATCCGGGAAGCATCCGCGCACACGTTTTATCAGATATTTGGTACGATGAATGCAAATCAGAGTACCTGACGTTATATCCGCGTCTCATTTAACACTAAATTATGTTGCAGTTAGAGGATCAGAAGATTTCATACTCTAAAAATAAACAATAATTCATGAAAGCAAAATTAAAAAAACTAAAAACGAACGAAATGACAAAACAAATAGTGAAAGAAAGGGAAAAAGACAATGTTGGTCGATTACGAGTACATTACCGTAAAAAATAATTGTAGATGCTTCGTAGGACGAGGGGAACACAAAATCTGAAAAGATTCTTGTACACTATGCTCAACGAATGGTACGCATAACCTGTCAAAAATAGGAAGCGCAAAACGCAAAAAATTTGGTTAGTTTAGACAGGAAGAGAAAACAAAGTTGAGGACAACGGAGACTAATACAACGACTACGGAAATCACAGAAGAAACGACGACGGTAGCCACAAAAAGGGGATAGAAACTAAAAAACGGAACGACGATCGCAGAACAGCAGGATACCGGAACACCGGACGAAGAGATAACCGCAACGAAGAAACAACCTAAACAGTAACTAGGAAAAGGTTTCCATTGTAGGAAGTTGAGGGAGGAGGTAGAATGGAGACAAGGGCAGAAGGGTAGAACAGAGGCGAAACTCGAAAGGAGACTACAGTAGAAGGTTCGAAGGTAGTGGACGGTAGAAGGGAGAACAAGGAAGAAGGTAGGAGGAAGAAAACAGTGTCTTGGTGTGATTGTTGAAAATTGATGAAAGGGATTCAATTAAATAGGGAGTAAAGGTAACTAGAATGACAGGACATATGTTTAGGCTGGGTAGGAGTGCAGTGGAGTAGTAGATGTTGTAGCAATTAAGGAGGTTAAGGTTTATCAGTTAATGATGTTTTTAATCATAGTGCGCAGGGATGACATTCTATGTTGTGAAATTTATATATTAACCCTTGAGAAATATTAATATATTGTGAAAAATGCATTTAACCCCTTTATAAAAAATTATTATATATATATCCTTATTTTCCCCAAATTTCATTGGGGGCAATTGCCCTCCCTTGCCACCCCCTGCTACGCCACTTAAGGCGAGCCCTGCAGGCAACCCCAGAGATCATTGTCGTTCACTTCTCCGGTGGACTAGTTTTTCCGTGGACTCAACGATCATGTCTCATTATTAAAGGGGGTGATTAAAACTTTATCATTTGCCCGAAAGATTACTTAAATGGAGAACGATATGATAAAAATAGATAATTAGCTTTGAGTCTTTGAAAATGTTATTTTATTAGATATATTATTGATGGTACTCAGGTTCAAACAAACTAGATCGGCAACAGATCAAGTCTACAAAAACCTTATAAATATACTCGGACACATATAGTGAAAGGAACTTTTTATCTTTTATTAGAAATCACAGTAGAGTAAAAAAGAGCAGAAAGATTGTGAGTTATCATGAGTTGTTTAAGTATTATTACAAGAGAATAATGTATTAATATTTATACCATCAATTAAACTTTAAACTTAAATGTTGCTTTTTTTTAAACATTAAATGTTTATTAATTTAAGTTTTAAATTTTTAACTAATTTGTTAAACCTGCTCTGACTGCCCATTTACTTCTTTTTTATTTTATATATTTTTTTTTTTAAAAAGACGATCTAGATAAAATAAGATAAAAAGATTACAAGTTACAATAAAAAAAGCGATTAAGTAAGCAACTAAAAGTAGATAGGATGTATGGAATGAATATGGCGTGTTAATCCTCGGTTTGTAGGTCAGTAACCAATAACGAGGCTTCCTCCCATCTTCTGCTAGCTGTATGAGGAATCTGGTGTTCGCGAAAAGAGGTCGATTTGTCGCTTGTAGTCAAAGACGTGGAACCACGACCGCTCAGGCGCTCGCTCGCGGACACTCCGGCACTCGCCCGCGGACACTCCGGTGCTCGCTCTTCTGTCAGACGCTCGCGGAGAACCCACCAGACTCGCTCGCTCACGGAGAACCCAAGGTGGTCGCTCGCGGAGACCCCGCTCGCTCACAGAAACCCAAGGCACTCGCTCGCTGCTTGTCCTAGAGAACCCATGACGCTTGCTTCGCTCAGAGCAAGACGGTGCTCGCTCCTCTGTCAGACGAAGCGTACGCGGAGAACCCAAAAATGCTAGCACGCGGAGAACCCAAAAATGCTAGCACGCGGAGAACCCAAAACGTCGCACATGGAGGACCCACCAGATTTGTTCGCTCGCGGACAGATTTTCCTTCTCTCTCGGTCAGACTCCTTCACTTGGCGCATTTATACTCCTATTAAAAACATTACAGCGAGACTTAAGGATGCAGATAAGATCAACTAAAACTCGACTCGACCGGTTCGGTTCGTTAAACTCGGGTTCGCGAGCCTAACTAACCGAACTTGAGTCTAAAGCTCAAGCTCGATAAGCTGAACTCGAGCTTAGACTTTTCAAACTCGACTCTCGATAAACTCGTTAAAGGATTTTTAATAATTAAATAAAATATAGATATAAGAGTTATAGGAATAAATTATAAGAAATTTTTTAAAAAAATCTAAATCTAAAAAAAAAATTAAATATAGATATAGATATTTTTAAGGAGCCGAGAGCCTGAACTTAGATGATTTTTTTAGACTTTGGATTCGGAGATTAATATATTATTATATTAAAATGTTAAATGTCAGTATTAATTAAATACAAGTATTTAAGTATTTTGAGGTTTTTTTTTTTTTTTGAAAAATTAAATTTTTATTATTGAAAAGTGGTTAGGCATAGCCCAAGATTACAGAATATAGGGAAATGTAAGTACAGTAAATGTAAAAACATTGTTTATCACTTATACAGCTATGACCCTGACTAACTGGTCAAGGACTGAAGTCTCAAAAGGTTGGACTCTTATGAACGTAGAGCATTTTTCAATTTGTAAAAGATTGTGTTTCTTATAGGATGTAGATCATAAGCAATGCTCACAACCTTTATAATTTACTTATAAGTTACGACTTATAAGTATTTTAGAGCTACAACTTATAAGTTAAAACATTAAAATTTACTTATTTATTTGTTAGTCCATCTAGAACTTTAAATAAAGAGTCTAAGGTTCAAAAGTTAATTATTTATTATGTTATCACCCCTATATAAATATTTATAAAGTATTCCCTATATATTTATATTTATATTTATATTAGGGAGGGTCCAAACCCATAATTTAAGAATTGAATAAGTGACATAGTGTAGACATTGAGACATGCATGCATGAGAGGTCCATGTGAGGGGAACATGGCCGGAGTTGCTGCATGCTCTCTCCAATCCCTTTCACAGCTCACCATCAATCAAATACTTTCCCCACCACATGGCCGTGCTTTTATTCCTCCTTCTCCTCCTCCTTCCACATGCTTCCCAAACCCGCCGGTCTCTCGTTGGTTATAGCTAACTATCATTACCGTGCAGCTACTTCGATTCAAAATTACCGGTGATTGGGTCTACTGTTCCCGCTGAACATTCTGGTAATGGCGACACATGCCGATTGGCAGAGGGCGGCGACGTCGTGGGTTGATGAATTCCTCGACGTCTCATCTGCTAACAAGAAGAACGTGCATTGGAAGGAGAAGATCAGTGGCATGGAAGAGAAGGAATGTGACGCCAGCAGGGAAAGGAGTGGAAGCAATAAGCGTGAAGCGCCGGGGAATTATGATGATGACGTTGACGAAGATGATAATCGCTATCAGCACAGACACCAGCGTCTTCGGCTCAGGAGACTACTCTGTGATCATGATGATGAACAGGTTACGTCGATGTTGACGGAATCGGTTCCCACGTCGGAGGATACTAACAGTGAAGGTGCTAATGGAAATGAGAAAGGAGAAGAAGATTTCTTCAAAATGCCGTCGACTGTTGCCAAAAACTCAGCGACGGAAATCGTCAAGAATGAATCTCAAATCATTGACCCTAAAAGGATAAAGAGGTATTCCTGATACGTATATACATATATTTCAAGTCAATCATGCGATTTGTTCTTCTTGTGGACACCGGAGTAATTATATACCTCCGATCAGAATCTTAGCCAACCGGCAATCCGCCCAGAGATCGCGAATTCGGAAGGTCCAGTATATATCGGAGCTGGAGAGAAGCGTGTCATCTTTACAGACCCAAGTCTCTGTTCTGTCCCCTCGTGTGGCTTATCTCGACCACCAACGTTCTGCTCTCACCGTCGGCAACAGCGCTCTCCGACAACGCATCGTCACACTCGCCCACGAGAAGATCTTTAAAGACGGTAAATGATATATATAACTCCAAACCACGTCAGACCATTGATCTGAGTTGTTGAATTTGCGTGATTTTAGCTCACCAGGAGGCGCTGAAGAAGGAAATTGACAGACTTAGACAAGTGTATCAGCAGCAAAACCATCCCAAAACATCCGCCGTCGAATCCATCAGTCTTGATTCTTGAGCTTTGACTCTTGGTTTTTCTTCTTCAAGAATTTTTATTGTTGTTATAATATTTTAATTCAAATAATCTGGACCGTGGGATTTTAATCCCATGGTCGTGATTGACGCCATACTCCATAGCACATTTAATATATCCATTCATTGATTAATCGCCGGATTTGTATCATCGTCGTCTGGATTTGATTCTCGGAGAAGAAGATCGAGATTCCCAACGCCGGCAGGAGGACCGATGCTACATCGTGCAGTGAGGTGTGTCGCAATGGCTTCTTTTATTTTTTTGAACTGAAAATTCAATCACACATATTGATTTCTCGATTTCTTTTTGACATTAACATTGAAATTTGAAAGTAAACCTAATTACCTTTGGGAGTGAGCATGAAAAGGCATCTAAGAGACCATCAGCACCACGGTAGAAATGGAAATAAGGAAGAACCTTGACATTCAATCGTCTGCACATTGGTTTGTTCGCATCGAAATCGACTTTCACAAACAAGAGATCGGAATGTTGCTGCCCAACCGTTTTGCAAAGCTAACAGATTCAACTAAAACAAGCTGAGCATCTAACTTACTTTGATTACAAATCACAAATCACTCGTTCGCTCACCCTTGGAAAGATTGCACGGCAAGAGGCACACCAAGTTCCATAAAATTCAACCAAGACGAGCTTATCTCCTGCCTCACACAGCGCGTTCAAGAATTCCTCCGTCGACCTCACATCGATCGTGTTTGCAGGAGCGTTTCGTTCCCACCACTTGGGTCGGTCGCTTCTATCAACTGCCTGAATTATATAATAAAACCAAAATAACCCAAATTCATAAAAATAACCCGAAATCCGAAGATGATCCAATTAAATTTCTTTCCAATTTCCAGTTTAAAACCCCCATCACATTCACAGACCTTTATCGACCTAAATCTCCGAGGAAGACGGTGAGAAACCGAACCAGAAGGACCGCTAAACACAGACTGCAAGGAGGAGAACGAGAACGGCGATGGAGAGGATGGAAACAGTAGTTGCTGGGGAGAATGCTTGAGGAGAGAAGAGAACCCAACTACAAGCAATCGATTGGTCATTGTGGGAATTGGAAACAAGAGATGGATGAGAAAGCGATCGAGATCAATGATCGAAACTTGAATGGATTTTTTTCTTTCTTTTTTGCTTCCTTCTGCCGTCTTTTTTGAGATTTTGATAAATTGACGGTTGTTAATTTTTGGATGTCGTCATTGTCGATCTGTCCATTTCCATTAACGGGGTTTGATAACTAAGAGACCCAATAGCAAATATATAAAAATAGGCCCAAGAGTCTTTAAAAATATAAGCCAATTAAAGGCCCAAATCACATGAATATCATAAGGACCTAACTGTTTTTAAGACAGTTTTTAGACTTTATTAAAACAAAACATAAGCAAGGCCCAATCACTGACATTGCCATGATCTCTGAAAATTCTCAGCTCCAAAGGGAGGAGATTCAAAATGAACAGACCAAAAATCAGAGCGTCATTGCCCAAGCTTTGCAGAACTTGATAGAGCTCATTGTCAAAAGAACAGGTAGTTATTTTGCAGATCGGAGGACTCCAATCTTCGAGATACGTAGTAATACTTAGGGTTTGGTAATAGTATTATATGTGTTTTGTTGAAAACAATTATGCTTTTAATTACGTATGTATTATGCTACTGAATATCTGTTTGCTGCAAACTTCTTAAATTATATATATGCTCACTTAAATCATATATGTTTAAGTATGGTTTATTATGCTTGCTTGATTAATTTAAAATCGCATTTGTGGAACAACTAATTTAAGTGTAGAGTATATAATACAAGGGGTATGTTATAAATATTACATACTAACATTAGTTATATTATATATACAGCTCGCCTCATAGGCGGACGTCCGCAGTGAAGAGCGGGCTGCGGATGAGTTCTCCTGGAGGAGAGGAACTCCTGCAATGTGCTTCGTCGGATTTCAAATCACCTGTCGGAACCGACGTCCGGCGATCGTCCGCATCGTGCGGATCTGCGTCCATTATATATATACTATTGATTGTAAAATAGATATTTATTCTCGTTCATTATATCGAATACAATCAGTTACGTTTCTTGCAACATCTTTCTCCAGATTTCTTCCAGATCTGCGTTCATTATATAAAAGAGTTTGCAAGCTAAACAAATCCCTACATGGACTAAAACAGACATCTAAGAATTTGTTTGCTAAATTAAAAGGAGTTCTCCTTGAAATGAAATTTACTCAAACACCATCTGATTATTCATTATTTGTCAAAAACAACAATGAAAATACAATATACCTATTAGTCTATGTTGATGATATTATCATCACAGAGAATAATGAAACAGAAATATTCCTAATCAAGAAAAAAATTGAAAAAAAATTGAAAATTAAAGATTTAGGAAAATTATCCTACTTTTTAGGTATTGAAGTATCATACCCATCAGAAAGTATATATCTATCACAAAGAAAGTATGCACTTGGCATCTTAGAAGAGAGTGGCCTCATGGAAACCATCAAAAATACCCATGGAGAGGCATATAAATCTAAAAAATGAAAAGGCAAAGGTCCTAACAAACCCAACATTTTATAGGTCACTGGTGGGTAAACTAATTTACCTAAACATCACTAGACCTGATCTAAGCTTCAATGTCCATTGGTTAAGCCAATTTATGGGGAACCCAAATGAGATTCATCTTCAAGTCTTACTCAAAGTAATAAGATATCTCAAAAATGCCCCTAGACAGGGCATATTATACAAAAATGAAAACCAAATGGACTTTCATGGGTATTATGACTCAGATTGGGCTTTATGCCAAATTAGCAGAAAGTCATTATCAGGATACTGTATGTTCTTAGAAACATCTTTAATATCCTGGAAATCTAAAAACAAGACACTGTTTCCCTATCATCTTGTGAAGCTGAATATAAAGCCATTAATAAAGCTCAATGTAAGATACTATGGCTACATCAGTTCTTCAAAGACTTAAAAATAAAAATGACAATGCCAACATCATTGTACTGTGATAATAAGTCAGCAATATACCTGGCTAATAATTCAGTATTTCATAAGAGAAGCAAACACATAGAAATTACATGTCACTCAATAAGAGAAAAGATAGAAAAAGGAGTAATTCTCTTAAAACAAGTTGGCACCAAATACCAACTTGCAGACATTTTCACCAGATCTTTAGGTGAAAGTGAGATTTCAGCATTCTCTGTCAAGCTAGGAATTCACAATGCGTATTCCAAAGTTTGAGGGGGGGGGAGTATAAGAATATAGCTGAAATAAACATGTAATTAGCTTGACTAATTACCTTGGAGTATTAAAACAGACCTGTAATTAAAACAGAGTTCTGAAATATAAAGAATTAAAATGTAATAAACAACTCATATAATATATTTAACTAATTCTTCATTAAGTGTTACTATACAGGTAATTTACCCAACACTTGAAATTTGGATATAATAGAAGCTGGAGGACTAAAGCACAGAAGTTTCAATAAATTGTTTAAATTGAATGGACCATTATAAACGGGCCAGAAGGTGTTGGGCTGATTATTTGTAATATAGTTAAGATATTAGTTAACATTGTTTGTAATAAATAAGAATCGTAATTAGCATTTTAATTCAATGAAAAATTACATCAGTTAATCAAATCAAAGATTAACAAAGAAATTAAACACACTTCTTTTCCCCCTCTCTTCTTTCTTTCTCAGCGACAGTTTTTACAAGTATTCCCCCAAATCTATTGGGTGGAAAACCCTACTGTCCAAATCGAGTGCTCCCTCAGAACATTGTCAACCGGACTCCGAGAAAGTCGCTGACGCATCCTCCAGCTCCACATTTTATCACATGAGGCCATTATATGCCCAAGTAGGTTTGAATATTCTGTTTAAGCTAATGATCTTCATCATGAGATGAATGCTCTACACATGTCAGGAGAGCAGCTTATGAATGGTTTGTAGACACTGGAGTTGCAACCCACATGACCAACAATGAAGGTAATTTAGATTATTCAAAACCTTATATAGGAAAAAAATGTGTAATAGTTGGAAATGGCAAAGAACTTGAAATTTCATATAAATAAAATAAAACATTGCAATTAGAAGATAATAAAAAATTATATTTAAAAAATGTCTTAGTAGTACCTAAGATAAAAGGAAATGTCCTTTCATAGATTAACAAAATATTATCCTTTTGTTTTTGAATTTGATTCTACTCATTTTTTGATTAAGGATCCTCTGAGGAGAACTATAGTAGCCAAGGGTAAAAGGACTAAAGATGATCTTTACACACTAGAATCAAAGGAGGTTGGGTTTCACTCATTAGAGGTAACAAAAGGTGAAAGTGAAGCTATTTGACACCATAGATTAGGACATTGTAATAAACATAAATGATTGGAGTAATAAAAATAGTAAATGTTTGGGTTGTATGATGGGGAAGATGTCAAAGCTTCTTTTTAAAGCTTCTTAATCAAACTCAAATTTTGTTTTTGAAAAGATACATTGTGACATCTGGGGCCTTCTCCAATTTCGTCCAAATTAAATGTTAGATTTTATGCTTGCTTGGTTGATGATCTAAATAAATTTACATGGTTTATTCTTTTAAAATTTAAGTCTGAATTTACTGAATCTTATCTAAATTTTGAAAAATATATTTTTAGACGATTCGATAAAAAAAATTAAGATTTTTTAATGTGACGGTGGAGGTGAGTTTTGCAACAACAAATTGCAAGCTCATTTCAAAAATGAAAGAATTAGGATGCAAATATCTTATTCCTCAATACCACAACAAAATGGTGTGGCTGAGAGGAGATATAAAACTATTAGAGAACATGGGTTATCTCTAATGTTTTATAATAAAATGCCACAAATATATTGGGTAGAAGCATTTAATACTGCTACTAATTACCTTATGAACAAAACTCTTTCTGTTGTTTTAGGGAACATCTCACTATGAGAAATTATTTGAAAAAAATCAGATTATAAAAGTTTAAGGAGCTTTGGTTGTCAATGCTATCCTTATATTTGAGACACAAAAATAAATAAGTTTTCTCCCAAGTCTCTACCATGTGTCATGGTAGGATACAGTAAATAATATAAAGGTTTTAGATGTTTAAATTCAAAAACAGAGAAAATAATTATTTCCATACATGTAGTGTTTGATGAATTGAAATTTCCATTTAAGGAAATAATAGAAGAGAAGACACAAGAGTGTAATCAACCAAAGGAGATTACAACATTCTCTAGTTTAAACTTCAAATTGAAACGTACATTGTTTAAACCAAAGGAGATTACAACATTCTCTAGTTTAAACTTCAAATTGAAACGTACATTGTTTAATCCAAAATCAACTGATATTATTAAAGAAAATAATAAGAAAAAAATTGTAAACAGTGAGACTACTCAAACAGGAGTTATTGTAGCAAGTGAGGGGGTACAAAGAGCAATAAACACAAGTAGGAGTCTTGAAGATCAGACTTGTAATGGATATAGTCCAAATATAGAAATTGAGGAACAAATAAACTCACAAAATAGATCAGAAAATATAAATGAAAAAACCTTAATATCAATGAACAAGGTAGTTCAGAAACTATCTTGCCCACAATTCATCTTACAACCACTATAATCACAAGGTTAATGCTGGGAACACATAAACCCAACCCAAAATACTTTAATCTTACACAAGTAAGAAAAATTGAACCAAAAAATGCTTATGAAGCTCTAAAAGACATAGAGTGGAAACAAGCTATGACTGAAGTGGTAAATGCTCTTAAAAGTCAGGGTACATTTGAAATAGTAAAAAAAGAACCTACAACGAGAAGTCTAAAAACTAATTAATGGGTATGGAAAACAAAACTTAAGGTTGATGGTACAATAGAGAGACTAAAAGCCATATATGTTGCCAAAGGCTTCAATCAAATTGCTGGAAGAGATTTTTCTGAGACATTCTCACCAGTAGTGAGAACATGTACTATCAGATTGGTTTTAACTTTAGCTGTCCAAAATAGATGGAATATAAGGCAATTAGATATTAAAAATGTCTTCTTACATGGGATATTGAAAGAAGATATGTTTGTAAAACAACCACAAGGATTTAAGGATGAAACATATCCAGATCATGTGTGAAGATTAAAAAAAGCATTATATGAACTTAAACAGGCTCCTAGGACATGGTTTGATACCTTGAGTAAATTTCTTTTAGAATCAGATTTTATCTGTAGTAAAACAGATCCTTCACTGTTTATTTACAAAAATGGAAAGGATTCCATAATGTTGTTAGTTTATGTGGATGATCTGGTTTTAACAAGATCAAATAGAGAATTAATAGAGAAATTTATAAAATGTTTAGAGAGAAAATTTGTTGTTAAAGATCTAGGCAAACTGCATTATTTCCTAGGAATTGTTGAATAAGTATTATACTGCAAGGATGGATTATATCTAACTCAAGCTAAATATGCTAAAGAAATTCTCACTAAATCAAAAATGGAAAATGCAAGACCTGTTAGCTTGCCAATGGTAGCTAAGGATAAAGAAGGAGATAGTGAGTTATTTTATGATAAAACCTTGTATAGTTCTTTAGCATTAGCTCTACAATATCTGACTATAACAAGACCAAATCTGACATATGCTGTGAATCATGTGTGTCAATTTATGCATGCCCCAACCACAAAAAAAATCAATTTTAAAAAAAACTCATGAGGTATGTAAATGGTACTATTAATCTGGGTATGAAAATGAATCATGTATCTCAAACTAAACTCACAGTGTTTAGTGATGCAGACTGGGCTAGATGTTCAGTAACTAGAAGGTCAACGACTGGAATTTGTGTATTTTTTGGTTCAACATACATTTCTTGAGAGACAAGAAAACAAAAAACAATTTCTAAATCCAACATTGAGGCAGAATATAGGGCTATGTCTGCTGCAGCATCTGAGATTACTTGGATAACACATCTGTTAACAGACTTAGGGATCAAGTTGTATGAAACACCTCAATTATTTTGTGATAATTTGAGTGCACTACAACTCACTATCAATCCTAAGTTTCACAAAAAATCAAAACACTTTGAGATAGATTTTCATTATGTAAGAGACAAAGTAGCTCAAGGACAACTGATAACAAGATTTATCAGAAGTGAGGAACAAATTGCTGATTTGTTCACCAAACCAGTAGAAGCAACAATTCTAGAAAAATTGAAAATGAAAATTGGACTTATTGATCTTAAAGATATAACAAAATTCAAAGAAAAAGGATGATATGATGAATCTTCTTATATGTTATTTAATTTTACTTCTCTAAAATAAATAAATAAAAGTTGTTGATGTTTAGTTTCTATTCATGTTCTTTTCTTGATATTAAGACTTCAGATTTTTTTTGCTGGTGTGGTATGTTTGTATGTGTGTTTGTTTTTGGTTTGGACAAATGTCTTTGCAAGATTACACGAGAACCATTTTAAATACTAGTAATATATGTAGAGAAGAAAGTAGATGATAAAGAAAGAATTGAGGTTCAATTCAAAAAAAATTTCTGATACAGAGAAAAAATTCAGATTGTATGTTTATTCTGCATATTCTGATACTAGTAATGAATATATGTGTATGTTTGAGTGTGTGTTCTGGTATAAATAATTAGTCACAGTATGCACATGATTATGAGTTTAAGTCTGGATCTGTTAAATCTATGGTTGTAGTAGTGGTACATACTCTATTGCAGGTAGCCAATGAGGAGGTACTGAGGCAGAAAATGGACTGTGGATCATAAATCTCAACTATTGGGATTAGTTGATATGATGGTAGGGTTTTTCCCCAGAGAAAGACGGGAAAAACCGCAAAAAAAAATTAAAAGATGCCAAAGAGCACACCTGAGTTTTTTTTCACCCCCCTGTCAGGTAATTCTCAATCTAAGAGACTGAAGATTTCAGAAGCAAAGATTGACAGAAAAGATGGTGTTTGCTGATTGAGTTTTTGTTGGCAAATCAATAACACATACTTGTGGTTTGGTTTGTGAGGGAATTGAGAAGCTCAAAAACATAAAGCAGAGACTGGTGTGAAACACTATAATTAGAAGACTGTAAAAACAGAAATACTACAATACAAATAAACAAAGTCTACTCATATTTTAAATGTAGAATTAGTTTATGGGGGAATGTAGAGTATATAATACAGGGGGTATGTTATAAATATTATATACTAACATTAGTTATATTATATATATATTATTGATTGTAAAACAAATATTTATTCTCGTTCATTATATTCAATACAGTCAGTTGCGTTTCTTGCAACATCTTTCTCCAGATTTCCTCCCGATTTCTTTCAGATCTCGCTCATTATCACTAAGTTTCTGGAATATGACTGAATCAAGAAGAAGAAAATCCCTAGAGGGCCGGTGGTTAGTGAGGGAAAAATACAATCGCAAGGAAGAGATAAGCACAATGTGTGTGCATGCAAAGAGGGGAAAGATAACAGTAAGTCTTATCAAACTTGAAATCGCAGATTAATTTACCGTTGCAAAGGAGGAACATGCACAGTATGTGCGCATGCAAAGAGGGGAAAATAAACAGTAAGTTTTACCAAGGTGGAAATCGCAGATTTCCCAAGCAAGGCGACGGATCGAAGATTGCAAGATTTCAAAGTTTGATCGCAGATTGTTCAGCTCTCTAGTCTCTACTCTTATACCATGAAGAAACTAATGGTGTGAGATTAACATAAGGTATATAAAGATTGATAAGAATAGAGTGCACAAATAGTAAGAATAACACGATGACCGAAGGGCCGACAAGAAGAGAAGAACCATTGCATGCCTAGGGTTGGGAATGGAGATTTCCTGAGTTTTATATATATCAAATGTAAAAGAAATATTTTTGAGTGATTTCAGATAATTAACCTAACTTAATCTAAACATTACTTATTTATACTTAGGGTTTCAACTAAAGCTTTACTCGATGGACTCAACTCGTTAAGCTCGGGCTCGTGAGCCCAACGAGTCGAGTCCGAGCCTAAAGCTCAAGCTCAATAAGCTTATCGAGTCGAGTTCGAACTTGGACTTTCATATAGAAACTTAAGCTTATCTAAAAAACCTAAATCTAAAAAAAATATAGATATTGAATAAATTATAAGAATAAATATAGATATTGAGTTATTGAATAAATTATGAGAAAACTTAAATAAAAATCTAAATCTAAAAAATACTAGATATAGATATTTTTCAATAAAATTGTCTTATTGATTTTAATTTTAATTTATTTATGTACGGTATGTTTTTGAAAAGTTTGCAAGAACATAGGGACCAAAAATAGAAACCGATAATATTATGCATTCATTCTAGATTCCAAACTCCACCATTGCACCACCACCGGACCACCTGTGTCGGTGGAGTTGATCAGTTTTTTTTTTTTGAAGCAAGGAGTTGATCAGTTTAGTTTATGACTTTATGTACCCGACCCTGTAGTAAAAACAAAAAACCCAGATTTGATCGTCGACAAGTCTCCCTCTTCCATGTTATTCTTCTGTTTTTTCCAGCTGCTCCTTCCTGGAAAACGGGGTAGAACTGCACAAGGAAACAGAGCACGGAATGAGTTATTGCTGCAGTCAAAAAAATTAAAATAAAAACATTACTTCAGACTTCAGAGACAGAATGCGCCACCGACGACCGCCTGTAATGACCAAGACCACAAGTGCCAACTTCACATGACATGTTTCAATCCGTTCGTTGTCTCCATGTGATGTGCTCGTGTCCATTGGCGTTCTGATTTCTCTCTTTCCTCCTGCATATATACTGCCCACCTACATTGGTTCTTGTTCTAGATCTCTCAATCCCCCCTTTCATGGTCTGATTGTAAGTTTTGGGAGTTTTTTTTTTCTTCCCATCTTGCATTTCGGATTCACCGCCCATGGAGGTTATTTTTGTTTTTGCTGTCCTGGTGTTGGTTGTGCTCCCATTTGCCTCTGCTGGACATAACTACCGAGAAGCTTTGAGTAAAAGCATCTTGTTCTTCGAGGCTCAGAGGTCTGGCCATCTTCCTTTTGATCAGAGAGTCAACTGGCGGTCTCACTCTGGTTTGCTCGATGGAAAGACCAGTGGGGTATGTCTGTAAAGTGTTTGTGTAAATGCCACATAGATTTTTTTTCTCTCTCCATGGAGGCCAAAAGATACTAGTTAATGTTCTTTTTCGATCTAATTCGTTTTCTCTGCAGGTGGATCTGGTTGGAGGATACTATGATGCAGGTGACAATGTAAAATTTGGGCTGCCAATGGCTTTCACAATCACAATGATGTCATGGAGCATAATTGAGTATGGCAAGCAGATTCTTCACACTGGGGAGCTCAGCCATTCCCTGGCCTCTGTCAAATGGGGAACAGATTATCTAATCAAAGCTCACCCTGAACCTAATGTTCTCTATGGAGAGGTTTGCAGATTTTTAAATTGTCGAGAGATTATAATGTTTTAAAAATGAATCGTCTTTGAGAGTTGGAGATTGGTTGTATAGGTGGGTGATGGAGTGACAGACCACTACTGCTGGCAACGGCCGGAGGATATGACAACGTCCCGTGCTGCTTACCGGCTAGACGCGAACCACCCTGGTTCAGATCTTGCAGGAGAGACTGCTGCAGCTATGGCTTCTGCTTCAATAGTGTTTCGTAGATTGAATCCGGCATACTCCAAGAAGCTTCTATCCCATGCCAAACAGGTTAGTTTAGTTTAACACTTTAACTAATGGTAGACAATGACCCAAAATCGGTGTATGTCATCATGAAATGTAATTGGATGATTGATTGAGGGTTTTTTCCTTTTAGCTTTTCAGCTTCGCCGACAGATACAGAGGGAAGTATGACAGAAGCATCTCTGTGGCACGGAAGTATTATGGATCTGTCAGTGGATATGCAGTAAGTTTCAAAATTAAACTACTCTTTTGTTATCGATTCGTACTGATGATTATCTATGATTGCGTTTGTAGGATGAACTTTTGTGGGCAGCTTCGTGGCTTTATCAGGCAACTAACGATAGATACTACTTGGATTACCTTGGAAACAATGCCGACTCACTTGGTGGTACTGGATGGGCCATGACTGAGTTTAGTTGGGAGGTCAAGTACGCCGGAGTGCAAGTCATGGCTTCTAAGGTACTTGATCAATTATGTTTCTTAATTCCGACTTAGGTTGGTTTCAAGGTGAAAAGTTGATTAACGCAAGATTGTTTTTAAGATTCTTATGCAAGGGAAGGCGGGGCATCACACGGCAGTGTTGAAGAGGTACCAAAAAAAGGCAGAGTACTTCATGTGTTCGTGTCTTGGAAAAGGAACACACAATGTGCGAAGAACGCCCGGTGGACTTTTGTTTCGACAGAGATGGAACAATCTTCAGTTTGTAACCAGCGCGTCGTTTCTCATGACTGTTTATTCCGATTACCTTTCTTCTCATTCTGGTGGCTATGTTCGTTGTGCTTCTGGCAATGCCACTCCCCAGGATCTCATCAATCTGGCGAAATCCCAGGTACCTTAAAGCATGATTAAGATATATGAAAATGCTTGTATATGTTATAAATATTAAATCGTCATCATATTCTATCAATTAATTTGCGAAATTTTAGGTGGATTACATACTTGGAGACAACCCAAGAGGCACGAGCTACATGGTTGGGTATGGGAAAACATACCCCCAACAAGTCCATCACCGTGGTTCGTCGATCGTGTCCATTAAGGTGAACTCTGCATTTGTGAGTTGCAGAGGTGGGTATAATAAATGGTATGGAAGGAAAGGCCGTGATCCCAATCTACTTGACGGTGCTGTCGTTGGAGGGCCAGATGGATATGACAACTTCGTCGATGAAAGGGACAATTACGAACAAACAGAGCCTGCCACTTATAACAATGCACCATTAATTGGCGTTTTGGCCCGGTTAGCCATTGGTCATGTTGGCCGCAACGAATTGCTTCCTGGTAAGTAAATTTTCTATGTTTCGTAATTGATAATTATCCATCCCATAAATAAACAGAATTTTTTTTTATGAGGATTTGTGGGTTTTGTTTCGCAGTGTCTATTGCTCCTACTATGTGGCGTAAAACCTCAAACCCAGTCCTTGACAATACCTATCCATCTTCTCATTCTTCAGGTAAAACCAAAATCTTCTCTCAATTTGCAATGATTTTGTCAAAATATATTTGACACCGCAGCTCTAAACCCAAATCTCCTCGCATTTTGAATTGATTTTATCAAAACCCCACATTCATTTGTAATTTAATTGTGCAGTTCCAAAGTCAAAACAAGCGGCGATCGCAATTAAGCAAAGAGTAACAAGTTGGTGGAAAGTGAAAAGAACAACATACTATAGATACTCGATCATTGTAACCAATAATTCTTCGAAGAAGACCATCAGGAACCTGAAATTTATCATCTCCAAACTGTATGGACCATTGTGGGGTCTGAAGTACTCGTCCAACAATAGCTACGGATTCCCTAAGTGGCTGAAAGAGCTTCCAGCCGGAAAAAGCTTTGAGTTCGTCTACATTCAGCCTTATTCACGCCCGGCCAATGTATTTGTTTCAAACTACAATTTGGTTTGAAGGCTATAACGATTATATATGATTGTGCAGTTATACATGGAAGGAAATAAGAATGAGATGATTGATGGAGGGAGAGAGACAAAAAGAGAGATGATAAGGGACGAGGTCATCCTTTTTCTGCTCTTCCTCTATGTTGGTTGATGAGCTTGTCTGCTTGTGTTATGTATACTCGATGAAGATCTAGACAATAGAGTATATTATATTCATTTGCTTGTTGTGATCAGTCCTAGTTTTGTATCAAGGATTGTATGTAAAAATGTAAAATAAAGAAAGCTTCAATCAGAATGGTTTTCAAATTTATTAACCATCAGCTTCAGAATCTTAATTTCAAATCTCATTATTTTGCTGCTTGGATTAATGGATTCTCTCCTTATTTTTGCATCACCAAGAATATACATATATGATTATATGTAAATGTAAATAAATAATCCTCTTCATGAATTCAGATCAGGTTAAAAAACAGCTTAAATCAGCAACTTCAAACTAGTTACATGATAGAAGTTGAGCATTATCCGACTGTGCTTGAGCCAGTGAGTTCTGTGCAAGGCCGTGGACGAACATCAATGGCGCATCCACTTACATCCGTGCACTTCCACGGGATAACATCACCATTGGCAGTCCAAAGCTTGACATTTGAAAGGCAAATTCCAGTGAATGGCCTGTCCTTGATTCCTGTAATGGACCCTGGTCGCTCGATGTTCACACCCCAAACATTCTTGATCGAAATATCCCTTACATCTGGAATGGCATTTGGGTCGTATTTGTTGTCTGGATGGTCGTTGGAACCTCCATTGATCTTGATACCATGGTGAACATCATACAAGTTAACGCCAGATATCGTCACGTTCTTTATGTATCCTCCTCGACCTACCTCCGTTTTGATATGGACACCTATACCAGAATTGTAGATGTTTATGTTTTCCATCAAGATACTGTGTACTCCGCCTGATGCTTCACTTCCTATTGAAACCCCAGCGAATGGGGTTGAACCTTTGATTCGTCGAATGGTGATGTCATGGCTAGGTCGACCATACGATATGCCATATTCATCCCACCCACTCTTTATGGACACAAGATCATCGCCTGTCGATATATATGAGTCCTCTATGCAGATGTTATTGCTCGAATCTGTCAAAATATAAACACCAAAAATTCAAAGTACAAAAAACTACAGTCAGCCAACAGTTGCAATGAGATGTATTTTACCTGGATCGATTCCATCAGTGTTAGGGGAATCGTGGGGTGCCAATATCGCGACGTGTTGGATCACGACATTGGTGCAATAAACAGGATGGATATTCCAAAAAGGTGAATTTTTGAAGATGACATTAGAAATGATTATATCTTTAGAATGCATTAACTCAATGAGATTGGGACGATTGTAGACAAGTGTTTGGTTTCTCCACAAATCCCACCATACACCACCTTGCCCGTCGATTGTGCCATTTTCACCTGACCAAAAAAAATAAGCAAACAAAATAGAGTGAAGTAGCAGAAAAAGTCAAAGAAACTAAGTTCGAAAGATCAGCCAAAAGTAGCCAATACCTGTAATTATAACATCATGAATTCGATCCGCGTTGATAAAACTCATGTACCTTCCTCCGGGCCGTTCCCTACCTCTCCCATAAGATGGGAGGGGATCGACCAATGCCCAATTCTCCGTATCCTACACAACCCCAAAATAAAGATCATGCAGTCCAATTGTTAAAACGGTAAATTGATCACAACTAACAACATTGGGCTATGAATTTGGTCTCCCATCTGACTATGCACTTGGGTTTTGATAAGAGCTCAAATACCATTTAATGGTAACATCAAGTAAGCCGACCCACCCACCATATCTTTCACATGGTGTGGGAGCTAATTGTATGGAAAATTCACATTCCAGCAAGTTGTTCAAAATCTACTAGATCAATGGAAGATTGGTAGATAGAGAGTGGGATGATGATGATTGAGAGTGATTTCAGAGACAGAAATAATTAGTAGAATGGAACCGTGGAACAGCAGAACTAGTTATGTCCACAGGTTCCTCATACATTTATAATCAAGTTAAGTAGATCTACCAACCCACAACTAATTAATCATGTAAACTAACTGCAATTAGATTAATATATTCATACCAACATGGGAGAGAGGTATTTTCTTCCAATACCTGAACAGCTTTAATGGTGGCACCTTTTGCAAGAAACAGAGTCATGTGACTGGTGAGATTGAAGCTTCCGGTGAGCCAAACACCAGGAGGAACATACAAGAGAGTGCCACCTCGCCTTCTCAGGTGCTTAATCCGGTATATCGCCTTCTGAAAAGACCAAGTGTTGACGGTCCGACCATCACCAACTGCCCCATAGTCTTCTATCGAAATCGTTTCCTTCCGGTACTTCATCGGGACGGTCCCAGAACAAGTCGTCAGAGCAAGTGTGTCCTCGAACCCCAGAGCAAGAAAAGTAAATACGAAGAAGAAGAACTGAAGCTTCTGCATGATCTGCTGAAACAAAGAAAACACAAATCGTAGAATGCATGATCTAAGGGATTAAAAAAAAACCCAAATCAAGATAGGATAAACCCCAGAAACCCAAATCAGAAAATAATCCAGAAACATTAAAAAAAAGAGTAAACGAGAAAGGGGGAGAGAAACCTCCATATAGATGAACCAGTCCAGAACCTGCCTTTTCTTCTTCCTTTTTTGCTTTATCAGGTAATGGAAGTAGTAGCAGCAGGAGGAGAAGGTGGTGTGGAGAGATTACAATTTGTAGGTGAACCAGGACAAGAAAGACAGCGTAGAAGAGTGTAATATTTCTCGAATGGTCGTCATGCAATTCCAAGAAGTGTTGTCGGCCACATCTAACACAGTGACAAGTGTTGGCTTCTGTTGTTGACATTAATGACATCTACCCACATGGGCCATCTTGTTTTTGGCCCTTTTCGATTCTACTTACCCAATAGGCCAGCCATAATTAAGGAACAAATATATTTCAGCCCTCGGTTATTCGGAAGAAGAAAAAAAATCCGAATAGTATGAATCTGACACTTCTTACTCAAATTTAGGGTTTTCGTCTTCAGTTCATCTCCAAAATCCCAAATCCATGGTTTCTTCTTCTGCTTCTCCACCCCCATCCAAATGGCAGAAGAAGGATGGTAAAGGTGATGGATCTCCCCTTCCTTTGGTTGTATTTGCACACGGCGCCGGAGCACCGTCCAGTTCTGAGTGGATGATCAGGTCGGTTTGTCCGTCCTACTTGTCTAGTTTTTTTTAATAACTATTGATGATATGAAGATTGTGAGCGAAAAGTAGGAGGAAGAATCACAATCTTATTGAATTGATGAATTAGAATCACGGATTGGTATTTATAGAATGTATTGCCTAAAAATGAATCAAATAATCAGAGCGTAATTAACTACTGTGACTTTAGACCTAATCATTGGATTCATCTTCATTATCATTGATTGGCAGATGGAAGAAAATGCTGCAAGAGGAATTGGGAGCTATTGATGTAATCACCTTTGACTATCCATGTGAGCGATATCTTTCGAACCTTAATCGACAAAATGATATTTTTAGATACTGATGATCTGATATTCAAATAATTTTCATTTTGGATGATTGGATCATGGGAAGATATCTCTGGTGGAAAACGTCGCCCCCCACCCAAAGCAGAAATGTTAGTGGAGTATCATTCGACAATCGTAGAAGATGCCATAGTAAAATATTCTGGACATCCTCTCATACTGGTGGGAAAATCAATGGGATCGAGGTCAGTTTTCTACTTCATACTACAAAGTCCTAACTAAGAACAAAAACCAGTTAGAAAATTACCCAATTGCACAGAGTTAGCTGCATGGTAGCTGCTGAAGCTTCCTTCGATATCTCTGCAGTCATATGCTTGGGTTATCCATTAAAGGTTCTTTGCATAATCACTAACTTGCTTATCATATCATATCTTATATTATCAAGTCATTAGGGTGTTAAAGGCGTCCTGCGTGATGAAACACTTCTGAATCTAAGAACACCAATTATGTTTGTACAGGTATCTAAAAATTCTAACCATTTTTTGTTTTTTTTGCCATTTGTGTTCTTAAGATCACCAATCAATTGACAATAATAATAATAATAAATTTAGGGAAGCAACGATGGTTTATGTCCGCTTGAAAAGCTTAAAAGCACACAGAAGAAGATGAAAGCTCCAAATGGAGTCCATGTCATTCATGGTGGCGATCACTCCTTCAAGATCGGTAAGAAGCATCTATTATCCACTGAAACAACCCAAGCTGAAGCTGAAGAACAAGCTCTCAAAGCAATTCATAGTTTTCTCTCTACTTATGTATCTGGATTGATATAAATCCCTTTTTATGGTATTTAAATTCTGGATCTTTTGATCTGACTCTCTGACGCTCCGTTCTTTTTTTATTCCTTTTCAGAGGTTTTATTCATTCAGTACTTCAGTGTGTGTTTAGTGTTTATCAACTGCTAACTCCATGGACCAGAAACTTATAAAGATCCGAATATTTTAATCGGATCTAACATATAGCTAGATCCGGTCACGTTCGAACTCTTCACTATAGTGTATCGGTAGCCCTTCCGCCTTCGAAATTCCGATGGCTGCACGGCGGAGGGATCGCCGGAATTCAGAGAGTACGACCAAGAAAGTCGATTCATCCATCTTAACTTCATCTAATCATGTTGCTGCAAAATCCTTTGTTTCCTTCAATCATATTCTCCTCATTCTCTTCATCCTATTGTCAATTTTCTTAGTATACCACTATCGACCATCTCTAACTGTGCGTGAGCTGCCTGAGGATTTATCGGTTCACGATGGAGGTTTTGTCAAAACTAAAATTTCACCTCAAGAAATCCTCTCCGTAAGTGAAGAGACAATATCTTCTGGTTTGCTTGGCTTTTGTTTCCTATTTTTATAGAAAATTAATTTCCATGGATTTTTTTGTTTGTTTGGGTTAAATCAGGAGCACTCTAGGGATTCGATTAATACCACGAAGAGGAGTTTTGTGAATCACGTTCTTGCTTACGTGACTCCGTGGTAATGCAAAAATAAGAAGCTGTGTGTTTTTCAGCAGTATTAATGTGTTTGTTGTTGGAACTGTAAAAATTAAAAACCATGTTTTTTATTTATGTTTTAGGAATTCGTTGGGGTATGAAATGGCAGAGAAGTTTGCTTCTAAGTTTACACACGTATCACCGGTCTGGTATGATCTAAAGAGGTATTATTGGATATTTAGATGCAGTGTGTTAACATTACCTGAATTAGTTTACTGATGATTTAATTACGTATGTATTAGTGAAGGAAAGAAGTTGGTTTTGGAAGGTAGGCATAATGCTGACTCTGGTTGGATTTCTAAGATTCGAGCTAATGGAGGATCTTTGGTATGTTTCTGAAACTTACTTTTTACTTTCTACCAGCATATTCTCAAAATTTGTTCTCTCATGAAGATTTGTACTTATAAAAATCTTGAATCTTAAGTTGGAATATCAGGTTCTTACGAAGTTTTGTTTGTTATGTACACATAAATAGTTGTTCTGCAATGATTTATGTAGTCAATGACTCAATGTAAAAAAAATTGAAATTTCATTTTGAAATCGATGTTCTGTCATGACATTTATTTCATTTTCTGTTGCAAAATGCGATCTGAAGGCTCTTCAGGTTTGTTTGTTGATGAATATTGTTAGTGCCTAAAAAATTCTGTATATTATTTTGGATGTTTTATGTTCTGGTAATTTTAATTTTAATATATTGTATATGGAATTTGAATAATTTATGCTGTCCTATAGTACATTTCCCCAGGTTCTACCTAGAGTTGTCCTTGAGGTGTTTTCTCCCGAGTTTCTCTTAAAGAAGCAGTTGAGGAGCAATATGATCAAAGTCATAGTAAATGAATGCAAGTAATTATCTTCTTTTTGTTTTTTCCACAATGTCATGATCAAATTCTTTAGAACAAAACAAAACCCCACGAGTCATTCGTTGGTATGTATCACTGCAACCTTTTTTTACTTGCACAGAGATATGGGATATGATGGCATTGTTCTTGAATCATGGTCGAGGTGGACAGCTTATGATGTGTTGAGTGACACAACCATGCGCAACAAGGTAATACTAGATTATTTATTTATTCAGATTTCCAGTCATTTGTAATATTTTTTAGTCAATTGTCTATAAAAGGATGTGATTAAATTATTCAATATTTTTTAATCACCTATTAAGATTTTTTTTCGGGAGAATGCAATGGTTATTAATTTTATAAACTTGGGCGTCGGTGATGTCGGCTCTGTTCATGCAGAGCAATGCAAACGCAATCGTCGAAATGAAGCAAGATATTGCGGCACAGGGCGAACAGTAATAACGGAAAATAATCAAATTGCAAACTCAAGAAGATTAATGGAGAATGTAATCAGTGACTTTTTATTAGACTAAATTGTTGTCTATAAAGATTACACTTTGATAACTACTTAGTCTAACTATTTAACTAAACTCTTTTTTGATGAGATGTGTGATACATAAGTAAATAGAAACTATTTATTAACTCACTGACTATCTATCTATCTAATTAAGTATTGTATGTAACTATCTATCTAACTCTGATAATTGTACATAAGTATCTATCTATCTAACTAAACTCATTGACTTATTAGTTTCAAGTACAATTATATGTAACCAATCAGGTCACGTGTATTGAAACTATTGCAATAATCACTACAATGGTATAATGTTTCTGTTTTATTACATTTTAATTCTATTTAGCAGATCTCTTTTTAGAAGTCTAATTAGGACTTAATTCTGCCAATTATTCCTTAAATTTTGATTATTATTTTTAATATACAATGAATCACAGGCATTGCAATTCATCAACCAACTGGGAAAAGCTTTGCACTCAGAGAAAAATACCGCTCGCCGTTTAAATTTGATTTATGTTATCCCTGCTCCAAGTTCTCAAGATCTCAAAGATCATGATTTTGGTCCAGATGATCTTCAGAAGCTTGGTGATGTTGTAGATGGTTTCTCGCTCATGACGTATGATTTTTCAAGCTCCCTTAGTCCTGGACCGAATGCTCCCTTGATTTGGATACGATCGTGCTTGCAAATTCTACTTGGTAATAATGATAATTACGATGCAAATCTTGCTTCCAAGATCTTCCTGGGCATTAACTTCTATGGAAATGATTTCGTTATATCAGAAGGTATGCTCAATTTACCGTACATTATCTTATTTGTGATTACTTTTGTTTATCGAATTTGCTTCAGACCTTCAACACTAAAATAATAAAAAAGTTGAAATGCACACAGTTCATAAAGTCGTATTTTATTTTCTATTCAGTGCCTGATCACCTATCTCAATTTGCACGTATGCATCTGCATCTTTCTTATATTTTTCTTGTTGCAATTAATTGCTTGTTAGGCCGGACCATATTTTTCCATGGTAGAGTGGTATAGTAGTATATTTAGTTTGTTGCTTTAACCATATTCATTTAAAATAATTTCTATTTCTTTTTTAGGTTCAACTAACAGAGGTGGAACAATCTTAGGCAGAGACTACATATCTTTGTTGGAAAAGCACCAACCAACATTTCAGTGGGAGAAGAAAAGTTCTGAACATTTCTTTATTTACTCTCATGATAATGACAGGCATGCTGTATTTTACCCAACATTGTTGTCAATGTCGATGAGATTAGATGAAGCCCGGAGTTGGGGTGCCAGTCTTTCAATATGGGAAATTGGCCAGGGTTTGAATTATTTCTTTGATCTTCTGTAATCCTTTGTAGAATATGGAAGTGTGATTCATAAGAGCTATTGTCACCAAAAATTTATCTTATTCTTCAACACTCTGTTGGAGATAAACCTTTTTCCCATAAAGTTGGTGTTTCTTTGTTGGACTGTTATCATTGATCATCAAAGTGCATATTATTTTATGGTTGTTTGTTAGATAAAGAACATGACATGGCACATGGTACTTGCATCCCATTTTGTTTTTAAATCAGTCCAATGAAAGGAAAATTCGAATCTGCCTTGCACATGAACATGAATTTACCTATTTCGATTTTCCAGTCTTATTCTTGCTTTCATAGTTTTATGATTTGAAATTTGTAGAGTTCATCTTCAGGTTTTTTGCATTTTGACCAGTAAAAGAGCTATCAAGAGCAAGCACGGAAAATGAAGATAGAAAAAGTTTGCTTCGCCAAACAAAACTGATGAGGTCAGTCAGTAATGATAGGCTGAAGTTCATAAAAATAAAAATAGGTTAAATTTCTCTCTCGATTTATCGACTGATTGCTGCTATGATGCTATAACCTTTACCTTTGTGAAACCCAATTCAGCAACCAGGTATCAATTGTCATTGCATCTTGAAGAATAAAATAAATAAGAAAAATACAACTAATCACCCAACCTTTGGAATTTTATTTGTGATCCACATTGATGACAGAGAAGCACATTTATAAATAGTTGGATTCAACTTTTATAGAATTCAGAGATAAACTTGATACATTTTATCTATCACATGTAACGGGCAAACTGAAAATCTATTAGCTACTATACTTTGCAAATATTTAAAATTGACATTAACTGATTAGCCTAATATTAGATTATTTGTGGTGTTAATTATGAATTAATTTTCTAACGATATACAGATGCTATGTTTCAAATCATTAGTTTGTGGGTAGTGATTATTAATTATGGCTGTGTGAACTGCAGTTTGTACTCCAGGATGGAAAATTTCACACTTCATGCAAGATGCCTGCGGAGATAATCGACTCTTGCAGGATGCTTGAGCTTCATCAATGCTTTCACTTCGTGTTTTCTTACCATTTCTCTCGATATGTTTAGATTTCCAGCAATCTCTCCTAATGTCCTGTTTCCTTTCCCATCTAATCCATACCTCTGTCTGATAACCATGCTCTCCTTTGGTTTCAGTGAATCTAGCTACACAATATATAGATGATAAACTACGATTAGTTCCAAAAAAATTCAGGTGACTGATTTGTATGTAATTACAGATTATATGAGAAAATTGCATACCACATCATCGATGGCAAGTCTTAGAAGTGTCGGTTGCATACGTTTATCTATTCCCATACCATCAAAATCTGCAATACCTTTGATGAACTCTTCTTGTGTGACTAAATGTCGTGAATGCAGGGATAACACTTTTTTTGAAGCTTTCATTATGTCATGATATCTAGCCGAAGAGAATCCTACTCTGTCGATTATTTCAGCCACTTTTGGAACCCTGTCAAGCTCGATCATCAACTCGAGTTTGGTTTTTTTAACTTTCTGTCTGATCTGCATAATTGCATTACATTTTTTTTTTGAAGATGAAGATAAATTACATATGGTCTGGAAATTTGAAATGACAGATGACGACATACCGATTCTATTCCGAATGGAACTCGAATGAAGCTTGAAACTGTGATGGACCGAATTATGGTATGCCTAATCCAATACAGACCATACGTTGACAGACAGAATCCTTTCTTTTGTTCAAAACGGTCTATAGCTAAAATGAGTCCTTTAACTCCAGCTTGGCAGAGATCATGGAATGTCGAAACAGTTGCAAAGCTTTGGTAGTATTTTTTTATGACGAAAAGAACCAGACGAAGATTGTGCTGCAAAAAAAATGTGAAAGATGAGAAAAGAATGGATGCATGCATACATACAAATTTGGATAAAGTTCAGATGAGATAGTTGAGGTAAGATATCTGTGAAATAGTGAATCTAAATCATCCACTTTAGCCCATGTGATTATCTTTTCGACGTTGAGATTTGGGTAATGTGATCAACGATCACTATCTCATAAATATCTCATTGGAATCGTTTCTTATATATTTAATCAAACAGTTACCTTGATCAGTTTGTTTCTTGCAGCTCGACCGATGGCTAATTCTTTTCTAAGGTGGGACATGCTCATGTTCAATGCATCAGCAAGGTCTTCATCTCTAGGATCTCTTGCCAAATCGACTCTTAAGTTTTCCTTCACTTTTAGTATTGCCTGTATATACAATGACACAATTCAGAAAAGGTGGGTAGGAATTTTGATTTCTATGGTTGTAAATTATGAATTTTAATTGGAAGCAATCAATTACCTTTGAAGGTTGCATGAGCTTGAACAACCAAGTATGCTCGGAGGATGAAAGAACAGCAGGTATTTTCATTTTCTTCCAGTCTATACTTACAACATCTGTTGACACCGAATAATCCCGAACAAGCCTATCAACATTTGTAATACAAGCATCTTCACTCTTCACTCTTCCATTCACCCTCTTCAAAGCAATTCTCTTATTGAGATTTAATCTCTTCTTCTTCTTTTTTGAACCTGTAAGAATTTGATCAATCTTGTGATTTTCCAGGTGGGGCAAAAAAATGTCAGGGCTGAGCTTGTATATGGTTTCGAGATTGGCTGCAACTATGTCGTAATCCAAGTCCAAAATAGCAGTAGGAAGAGAAGCTTGTTGATCTACATAAACGGTCTTTACTTGTTTATTGGACCTATTTTGGGTTTTGTTTACTTGTTCATCTACTGGTATTGTCATCGAATCTGCTGTCGTGATGAATGCTTTGTTCTTCCTGATATCAGATTTAAATGTCAAGATGCATGGCCTTGGGATTGAAGATGAATGATTTGTTAGAAACCTGACACACAGAACAAATGAACTCCTTGGCCCTGTGCTTGAAACCGTCACAACTCCCATGCCAAGATATTTTTACCCAAAACAATCCAAATCTTCTATTCCTCCTCCTTGCTCCTGAATACCTAGCTAGCTACCTGGATGGTGGATTCATGGCAGAAAAAAAGATAAAATTATATAATATTTCATTCTCTCCGCCATTTTTCCGCGATTACTTGAAATCCCCCAATGATCGAAAACTCAAAACTACCAAAATCTATCTCATACATACGTACCTTTTACCGATTATTTAGAGAACAGGGCGATCCTGGAGCACTGGAACACTGGAGCAGAAACAAGGCGGAGGAGGGATTGCCGATTGGGTGAAAAAAACCGTTAATCGAAGATCGATATGGTTAAAGAGAAAGTAGCATGTATATATACTTAAGGTTAGTGCCTACGAAGTGTGTGACGTGGTCACAGTCTGAACAGAGAAAGGATGGAGTAAGTGGATGTGGATGTCATTATTGACAGGTGGATGGTTGCAATTGGTCAATTTAACAAGTTGTGGGTCCTCATCTCCTCATCCGTGGCTTGTTTTCCAGCTATAATCGAGAGTGACGACGTGGACGAAAGAGTACCACCATCCGATCGATACTAAATTACTAATATACCATTGATCACAGTAATTGTTTAAAGTTGTAGTTTCAATTTCGTATTTAATTTTTTATTTGATTTCCAAAGTTAAATTATATGACTCTTTGTTAAATTACCTATATGACTCTTTATTCTTAAAAAAAACACGTCACGGAAACGAACTCAATACGCTCATAATAATGTCGAGTTATTGTCGAAAATTTTGACACGATTAATAATAGTGTCGGTTTAATGTTTGTCTCTAAAAATACGCGTCACAACGACACGATAACATGAAAATATAATATTTTATTATTAATTAACTAAATAATGTAATATTTTTACAAATATCATATTTATAAAATAATAAAGGTAAAATAATAACTATATAATAAAGATAAAATAATAAAACATATCCATACACCATAGATAATTATTATTATTAATAAAATAATTGTGTCCTTGTGTAGTGTTATATGAATTGTCGGGTCTAATTACATCTACCAATTTACTTCATCTAATTCCATTCATAAATGATCAAATACATTTTTTTTTTTTGGATTCTTAAGACGACATTAAAAAAACAGTTGAAAAAAGAGTTAGTTAATTAGTTAGTTAATAGCGAGTAATTCCTATGTTGTAGATGGTTGCAGCATGCCCAATCCACGATTTAATCTCTCAATCCTGCCGAAGAACGAGAGACATTATATTATTTTTCGATTCGTTGATGAAGAAAAAAATAGATGAGAAAAGAAGACGTACGTCGGTGCAAGTTTGCCAAGATGGGTTAACTCTTCACCGGAATCCGCGTCCACGACTCTTCCAGAGATTTCGATAGTATATGATTTGCCTCTGGTCGTTGGCAATCCTCGATTGGCAAGTAAATATAAATCTGTTTGATGAAGTTCTCTTCCATTTACAACAACATCCGTGTTTCCCTCTGCACATTTCCTTGCCATCGGATAGTTAAATTCTTCAATGTTTGGCTGGAGGCATCAGACCAATTATAGTTATGTTGGTTGATTTCAACTACCAAGTTATGTAAATTTATTTCTTACCAGGATTATGCCCAGACACGGCTTTCCCATGGTGCCCCAAAACCCTGCTTGGTAATCGTACCTGAATCATTCATGGAAACAATACATGTTAAAACCAACCAATTAACCTACTTTGATCATTTAGTTAGTTAGTTTACCAATAATTTCCAGGTTCAACGGTTCCGGCAAGTTTTTCTGCCTTCTTCACATCTTCATCGGGAATAGGATGGCCATTGATATAAACTCTGTAACTCACAGGGATAGGATCCTCCTCCACTTCTTCTTCTTCTTCTTCTTCTTCTTCTTCATCTATCAACTTCATCTCATTCAATGGCAACGTCATACCATTTACATTGTCATCTTCCTTGGATATGCCAGAAGAAGATGCATGGATTTTGTCCTCCAACATGTCACTTCTCCAGTCATGTTCCTCCTTCTCCTTCTTCTTCACCCCACCATTAGCAGAAGACCTCATTGGATTTGAGAGATAAGGTTGAATGATAGTTCTTTCGTTTGTGTTGGTCTTTTTTGCAGGCGCAAATGTTAACAACTTGTTTCCGGTAACTTTCAATTTTATCACCCGTGAACAAGAACCACATTTTAATCTCTTTTGACACATTACCATGGACAAAAGGTTGCGAGACAAGTTCAGAATCGTAAAACAGGCGTGGCACATGATGAACGGAGCACCTCCAAGTAATGGAAGACACTGGTTTCGTCGCCGGATTCGATTCCTGGTGACTGCCATGTTTTGCTTCTGGTTGGAGTAACTTGAATATTGACTTCCAGACCATGGACTTGAGTAGCTGTGGGCACGAGGACGAGGACGAAACTCATCATTCCTGGAAGATTGTTGTTGTTGTTGATGATGAAGGCTAAGATTTTGGTAATGATTCACTGGAAATGCTGTGTAATTATACATCTGGTGGTCTCTAATGTAGTCATGGCCATCGTTGAGATTCACACTATTGACCTTAATACTCGGACGGCGGATTTGTGGCAATGGGCCACTTTTTGACATCACTGGAGATTTATTCCGACCAAGAGAATCACCCTCGTCATCAACCTCAACCTTGCGTTGCCCCTTGCCGTAATATGTGTTGTCAAAATTGGAAGTAGAATTGAAAGCTGCTGGAACTTTTTTGGATGGCCGTCTATGTGAACTGATTTGGGGGGGTTCTTGTTGTTGTTGTTGTTGTTGTTGTTTGGGGATGTGCGGTTTGTAATCATTGGAATCAGTTCGCGATGCCGGACTTCCGGTGGGTTTAAGGTCAGAATCGGTTGTATCAACATTAAAAGCGGTGGCAGGTTTCCGAGATTTTGTCGCTGTGAAAGAAACATCTGACGTGAATTCGAAAACTAATTATTCCACAAAACAAAAACCCAATTGGAAATTGGTATACCTTGAAGAGTAGCATTGCAGCCACCGCAACGGTAGATTTTGAAGCCAGTTACCTCAGAGAGAAGCTTGCCGCACTTTGGGCAACGAACCAATCGAACCGCAGGAGAAATCTCTCCTCCTCCTCCTTCATCTTCTTCCATATCTCGTTCCAAGTCGTAAGCTGTAACAAACAGGTGAGGGAGAAGAAGGCAATCTCTTAATCTAACCGCGTGTCTGAACAGGTCGTATTGGCTGCCATGTGTAGAGTCAAAGCAGGAAAATCTTAAGTTGTAACTACAGGTTTGTTTGGGTTCCGGATTCCGGAAGGAGACAGACGGAGTCCATCTGTCATAAAATGAAATCTTAAAAGACAAACTTCAACGACAAACAAGTGGATCAAATTTAAATGACATACTACTTACACTGTTCGACAGTTGTGATCACTCTGACTTTTTCTAAAACATTTATTTCTTATTTATTACTTATTATATCTGCAACACGTTATTTATTTATTTATCAACAAAGAATGGATTGTGTTTTTTTTTTTTGTCGGAGCTCATAATTTCATAACTTGCCATTTTTCAAACTTACACACTTTCACTGTGATGTTACTGTAGTCTGTAGAAGATTGAATTGTCGGTCATTAATTTTTTTTTTGTATTTAAAATTAAAATTCTACATAACATACCTCTAAATTAAAATATAAAATATCAATCCTTGACCTAGTCGCTATCTCGAGTTGTTTATAATCCCTAAATCCTAATCTTCAGTCCTCCATTCCTAAGAAAAGATATAGCTTTTTATGATACAAGATCCTACACTCTCGGAAAACAGTGGAAAACTGCAATAAGAATCTGAAAAATCGCAAACGGATTCAATGAACACACAACTACCAGAAATCATGCAAGATTATAAAATTAAAATTCGGTGAAATCCAACAAAGGGTATTAATGGATGGAAGACAAAAAACACACATCAACTAGGATTAGAGAAGGGGACCCAAACACAACTTTTTTTGCCAAGTGCAAAACTCATTGATACGCATCCTCGATTCGGAAGAGAACCAAACAAACTCGTTGTCTATGATGAAGGAAAGGGCATGTAAATACATTGGTGATTTATTTGATTCGACAGTCAGACCTTCTCCTATTCCCAACTTGAATATCGCTTTTCCGGAAATAATCTCGAGGGAAACAAACACAAAATCGAGAAGCTACCCGACAAGCGAGAAAATAAAACAGACACTATTTGATATGGCTAAAGGAAAGGACCAGGGGATTGACGGACTGACAATTGAAGTTCTAATTATCAAACAATCAGCTAATTAATTCACTTCTTCAAAAACAGAAGGATGCTACATTCACTAAATCTAACACTGATCCCAAAGAATAAGGGACTTTCTACATTAACCGATTATAGACCTATTTCTTGTCTCGGGATGGTATATAAAGTGTTCTCGAAGGTGTTAGCAACAAGACTCATGACGGTAATGCCCAGTTTAATTGCAAAAAATCAAACGACATTCATAAAGGGTAGGCATATTAGTGACGCATTTGGATTAGCATAAAAATTTGTTCATGGGTTTAATAACAAAAATACGTTCCGTAGAGCTTTCATAACCATAGACTGTAAAATTTAAATTGCCGATATATATTATGTATTGACAATCATGTTTAATTAACCTTCAATTAGGTCATAATAAACCCTAAAATTATTTGATCATGTGTAAAATAAGTCAAAAGTCAAATTCGTAAGTCAACATTTTACAATGTAAGAATTATTATTTTATTTAACCTTAACTATTTGAATTTGTATATTTGATCAAAGAAATAGATTATTCACATGAAAATTGACTACAACTTTAGAGAGATGATAATGAGGTATGTCAACATTGGTAGAGGAATCACCAACGGAAGTCATTTGACCAAAAAGAAGAGTTAGGCAAGGTGACCCACTATCACCTCTTCTTTTTGTGCATGTGTTTGACTACCTATCAAGGCTGGTATCAAAGGCAGTAGGCAGTAGCTGATCGGGAATTGGAATTATACATTTCGACAGGTATATTAATATAAAAGTCATTTAACCTTTGCAGATGATTACTACAAGAAAACAGACTTGTAGGGACGGATTTAGCGACGGATTCTGTCCGTCTCTAAATCTAAAGAAAGATTTCGTGGAAATTCCACGATGCTAGTGACGGTTTAGAAATTCTGATTCTGATTTTTCGTTAATAGTTAACGACTTTGAAAATTAGAGACGACTTTTTAGTTAGCCGTCCCTAAATATTTTGATATTTCTTTTTCGAAAAATATTTAAAGACGGCTTATAAAAAACAGTCTCTAAATGTGTAATTAGGGATGGCCTATAAAAAAAAGCCCAAATTAGTTGTATGTTAGATTTAATGCATTGTGAATGTACTTTGAATCATTTGTTCGATTTGAATGTTAGATTAAATGTCTTATAAATGTATTATTGTAAATTTGAATAAATTGTGAATGATCGATAATTGAATATTTTGAATGTATTATAAATTGAATGCTTGTGAATGAATGTTTATTTTCAGGTAAAAGAATGGATGTGTAAGGCTCCTAGAGAGCACCCATTAATTTAGGTAGAAAAAATTTATCGGCCTCATTATTTAGCGACGGCCTAGGGACGACAAGTTGAAAGAGGAAGCTCAAAAAAAATATTTAGAAACGGCCTAGAAAGGGCTATTCTAAAAATTAGAGACGATTTAGGGACGATAATGAAAATTTAGGGGCCAAAAAATTGACGCGGGAAAAAATTAGGGACGACTTGGCCCTAATCTCATCTAATCCTAAATTTTAGTTAGCGACGGCAAATGTCGTCTCTAATCCTTCCCTAATAATTAGAGACGGATATGAAGGTTGTCTCTAAAAAATCAGCAAGACGACTTTCAGGGAAGGATTAGAGACGGCCAAAATCCGTCACCAATCATCAATTAACGACGTTTTTTGATGATTAGCGACGGATTCTGACCGTCGTTAAAAGTCAGTAATCTGGTAGTGGATGTCGTTTTCTTCTGTCGAGCATCGACGAAAACTTTAACCAAATTAAATGGCATACTAGAGGAATTCTCATATTTCTCGGGGCTCCAAATAAATAAGGAAAAGAGCTCGGTGGTTTTCTCGAAGAAGGTAGGAGATGGGGCGACTTTAGCTACGATGTTAGAATTTCAACAAAAGCAGTTGCCATTAAAATACCTGGTGAGTACCACTCACCGGGAAGTCCATCTCAAACAGGAATTGTGATTCTTTTATAGCGGATCTAAATGAAATTCTAACAAGATCGAGCAAAAAGAAACTATCGTACATGGGAAGAGTACAATTAGTGGACTGGGTCTTCCTAGAAAAATTTAGATATTTGATGCAAACTAGTACGGTTCCGCATGTTACAATCCAAACAATAAAGTCCTTAGCCTACAAGTTCGTATGGGGGACACAGAAGAAAGTCGCTTGGTCAATGATGATTAAACCTCAATCCAAAGATGGCATGGGAGTAAAGGACTTTCAAACCATTTAAGTAGCCGCAACAGTGGATGAACTATGCAGGTTATGGACGGACGAGGACATATGGGGGGATTGGATGAACAAAAGGTACATTAAAGGAGAAGTTTTGAATAATATCTCGAGACGTTATAATGATTCAGCCACGTGGAGAAAGGTCTTGCGACAACATGAAAACATAAACAAATGTGTGGATCGATTGTACACCAAACCGAACAATTCGGTGGAAGGGGAATGGTAATCGACCATCAATAGAAAATGCAGTGGATACACTAAGGAAGATAAACCCGAAGGATGGTCTAGCGATTGGTATATGATCATCATGTGTATACAAAATCTCCTTGAACATGTGGAGAATACGGAGGGGCAGCATAGCAACAAGGGATAGACTGAGACGTAGAAGAATGAATGTGGCAGAAGAATGTGTATTATGTGGTGAAGAACCTGAGACAATATCCCATGTTCTTTTCAAATGTAGGTTCGCGAGGTGGATGCTAAAGGAGGGTTTTGATGCAGTGGGTGGATTGGTGAATACACAAGACATTGGATCATGAAACGGTACGAAACCATGACTCATGAAATTAAAAAAATTACTTTTGGGTCAAAGTGATGGTCGAGGATTGCATTGAATAATGTTTGGTTTCATACTGTTTCACATATAGAAGAAACAAAACCAACGTCACCACGAAGGAAACTCAACCTCGCTCGGGAAAAAAAGAAAAAAAAAGATTAGTTAGTTATGGTGACACAGTGCAAGTTGTACTCAAGTCTCATCATCATCATCAGTTATTTTATAGTAGAATTTCTAAAAAGTTAGCTCTAAATATTGTTAGCCCTTCTTTAGTATGTATATACACATATTTATGAAGAAATAGATCATCTTCTTCGCTGCGATAACTCTGAATCCGATGAATTACCGGATTGTCGTGTTCTGCCGTCGGGACTCATACTCGCCAAATTTGGAATATTATCCTCTGACTTCCATCTAGACCGACGATTAAGAGATCCCAACTGTGGTGAAGCCTTCAACCTCGATGGCCATTTCTTTTGCTTATTATAATTGCCATGATCAGAACCCAAAGGCTTCGAGACCAACGTCCCTTTTGCACCCAAAGACTTCTTGGACTCGGATTTTGATATGGCCATGGACTTGGATTCAGACTCGGACTTGGATAAGGACTTGGACTCGGATTCCGAGTTAGAGGCCTCCAAAATCGGTTGTGGAGGTGGTGATGTCGAAGGCGACCGTGCGGCCGATATAAGATTCAAATGATTGTTAATATTATCAGAGACAGCGTTTAAGTCACCGCCAGAATCAGAGCATACTAATCTATCATCGGCGCCGTTCATCTTTTCCATCTCCACAACTTTGTAAGCAAACATCTGGAATGGAATGTGACTTGTTCCGGCGACCCCGCTACCTGAGCCACTATCTTTGAACCCCCAAAGCGGAAATTGACAGCATAAACTGTTGTCGACGTCGAAGTAGTCCACAGATGGAACTGGTGCATTGGGATGACTGTGTCCGGGATTGAGAAGAAGGAACCGTTTGATGTACCTTAAAACTCTAGAGATGGTGGTGAAATCCGGTCTGTCCTTGGGATCATTCTGCCAGCATTTCTTCGTCAAGCACGTCAAGTATTTGGGCAACGGGAACGGAAACAGAGGCCTCTCGCCGGCGCGGATGTTACGAATGATTTTATCATCGTCGCCTTTGAGATGACTATCATCGAAGGGTACTTTTCCCGTAAGAAGCTCGAAGCAGAGCATTCCAAAGCTATATACGTCAGCTTTCTCCGTTGACCCATCTTGAGGAACTATCTCTGGAGCTGACCAGATACACTGATTTGTGTTGTGACGAGAGATGCCGACGGAGGAAAACCCAAAGCCGGTGATCTTGACGAGGAGGTGATTTTCATCTACAGTCGGTCGGACAAGGACGGTTGAAGGATTGAGGTTTCCATGCCGGATGTTCTTGGAGTGAAGGTATTCCATTCCTCTAGAGATCTGGACCATTATGTCAACGGCCAGGAGGAGAGAGAAGGGTTGGAGTTTCCTTGGATGTGTGACGGTGGCGGTCGTCTTAACGTAATTGCTGAGATCGCCGACCATCGCCTCGGTGAGGAGGAAACATTCCTTCCGCTCGTCGTCAGAGAAAATGGCGAAGAGTTGGATGACGTTGGGGTGCGAGAGCAACGCCAGAAGCTCAATCTCGGGAATCAAGGGTCCGATGTCTTGGAAGAAATGTCGTGCGACGAAAGTGTCTCCCAACCATTGAATCTCCTTGAAGTGACTCCCTTCCCCAATTCTTCTCTTCAACTTGTAATCCGATGAGGCTACAAGGATTGATATAGGATACAATTTTCCTCTCGGACCGGTAACAATCTTGGCCAACCAGTGATCGTGTTTTGAACTGGACATTTTTATACCATGGTATCCTTTCTCCGACACCATCTCCATTAGAGCCCATCTGTCCTCTTTAACCACCATCTCCATTCGGTTGTCAATCTCAGGCAGACCCAAGTATTGCTTTCCGAATCGGACCTCGAACAGTTTTCGATCGAGCCATCCTCTGTCGTACTTCTTCGATAGCAACACCTTCTTTCGACCGTCGGCCTCCTCCATGGACTGCTCCACGGCCTCCAACACTACCGGAAGGCACGAGACCAGTCTGTAGAGATGCTCATCGGCCACGTCGGCACTGTGGCCTAACGAAATCGCCTTCGCCCACCAGTTGGTTTCGACAATGCACTGCTTTATGTAATGTTCTCCACCTTGGAAAACGCCAACAAGCTCTTTCAGTGGGAGCTCCAATGCAGACCATTTTCGAGGCGGCTCGTTGAATCGAAGATTCTCACGAATCTCGACGGAGACGATGTCGAATGCTCGTCGGAGATTTTCGTATAAGAATGTGCATTGTTGACGGTTGATTTTTATGTCGTCTTCGAAAACCATTAGAGATTGCAAACTTCCCAAAACCTCACCTAACTGCCGAAATTGCTCCATCGACCGCGACCTTCCGCTCGCCGAAGATGGGAGGTTCGGAACGTCGACCGATGGATGGATCGAAAACAAACAATTTGTTATTTGGCCGGGAAACTTTAATTGGTGCCCCTTGTTTTTTGGGAAAATTGTTATTATAAGCTATTTTTTTATATCTCATACTATTTGCCAAAAATACTAAATTATCCCTTATCTACAATGCATATTTACAAAACAGTGCCACTAGCGTAAGAACTAGAAGAATTGTTTGAAATTTTATTATAATCACAGATCACAGAAGATGAAGTTAAAAACACTATTTTTCTAAATCCTAATTTATTTTACCTTAAAAAATGCCAACCAAAATTGCAGCAATAGATTGTTTAGGTCATTTTACAACCTGTGGCTCCAACTCACTACCATCTTCATTGCCAGATGATGAACAACTGATTGGAATTTCATTTTCAGAATCCATTCATCACTCATTACTCTGTCTTTTATTCAACCCATATTTCATCACTTCGTAGAAAGAAACAACTATTCCAACTGAAGGACCAGCACGGCCAACTCGTGGACCAATACCTGTGAAGAGACCCCTCACTCCTCTATCCCTGTTTCAAAAATTTCCAAATCCCAACATCATATACAATCAATCATAAATAATAAACTTATATTTCTTCAGAATTTAAGAGCAATACAAGATATTCATACCTCACAATTTCTAACAATGTTTGCCTTGTGGTCATGTTTAATGCCCTGGAGGGATCCTTCTGAAGGAAAAAAGGTAGCACAATCATATTTATTGGAATATATGATGTCACAAATCATTGATAAAAGAATAAAACTAAACACAGTCGTTGACGTGACGAGAAATTGAGAAGAAGATATATCACTTGGGAATCACCTCTATCTGTCTTCGGGTTTTTGCAACATCAAGAGGGCATGTTGCAGCAGCGGCGATTGTACCAGCAATGAAGCCAGATGCAAAATTTGCCCCCAGGACACTCGCTGCATTGGTCTTTCCACCATTAAGTTCAAGTACATTTCTCCTCAACTGCAAATAATCTAAATATGTAAATTTACGAATTTTAACATCAAAACTTGTAAATTGATTCTTTTAAATATTTACTCTATTTCATCACCTGCACATAATAATATTTAAACTGAGATATTCAATCAAATTGGAATTTAAAAAGATATTGAAAAGAAAAAAAATTGGAGTGAAAAGGAGATATACGATCTTACAGGTTCGAGTGTTGCCCAGCAAATAGCGGAAAATGGAACATCTCGTGCAAGTTGCGCTCCAACACCAGTCCAAAGGACACGATATCCTTGCACTGTGTTCATTGAATGTTAGTTAGTCCTAGTATAATATAAATAAAGATTCATCTCGTCAATATTTACAACTGTTCTAAATTTTATTCCAAAGGTAAAAAAAAAACATACTTTTTTGAAGATTACTCCCACTTCTAACCGGTGAGAGAATTTCAAGTAAAGTTTTCCAAATTCCAGGTGGCTTCACTTCCCTCAATACTTTAAATGCCTACAATGGACAACACTATTGTCATAACAAAGAAAATTGCAATCTTGCTTGATTTTAAATTATGCATAAAACAAACCTGCATACGAGTTCTTGCCAGTTCAATAGGATAACATGAAATGCAAGCCAATGAGCGTGCTAAAGATCCAGCCACCAAAGGAACATAAGGTGTCAGAATTGGATAATTTTGTGTTGTGAATCCCTCAATCCCATTGCGAAATATGTCGTAGCAAGGTAAGTATATTCCAACCTGTAGAAATAATCAAGTGATATATACACAAATAGAGACATGCTACAGTGTTGCCTAGAAAGTAAAAATGAGTGGAAAACAAAAACTACAAGGATATTTGCTTACAGTTGGTATAGCCAGTGCTAAGCCTGCATTTGTGCCTCTCCAAAGTCTAGTAAGTCCTTCCTGCATAGCACAAATTATCAGGCCTGAAAATGGTTTCTAAAATCATAAAAATATCAAGAGGAAACGAATGCTTGGATAATTTGGGATGTGAACTCTTGATTTCTGAAAAATGTCAATAACCAATTACCTGTCTAACAACTTTATTGAATACATCCAGCGTTCCTTTATACTGGAAACAATTAGAAGTACACATTGCTTCGTCTCCGAAAACTGCACCACGGCAGAAAGATGGATAACATCTCACACCTGTGTAAAACTAAACAGAGAATTATATTGTTGAGTGTCACTATTAAAAGAAAACAAACAATCAATGACTACAATAGAATAATAAAATTTCTGAAGTTTACATCTGCTACTAATATGGTCGATGGTTGCATTTCATTCCGTCTTTAACAATGATACAAAAATATCAAGTGATTAAAATGATTTTGTCCCGACACAAAAGTCGACTAAAAAGACAACCGATTATATTATATGAAATACGAAGTACGAAATACGAAGTACGAATAAAAGAAACTAAAATGACAGATAGCATTTGGAATTGTAGCATTTTTTTTGAAGCAGATGGAATTGTAGCATTTACCTAAAAGAAAAGTATGAAAATATAAGAGAATCTGTATTTGACATTTGGAATTGAAATTTTCAGACGTCATTTATCGGTGCAGTAATGTAGAAACTAGAAAGTGTACATATTAGAATATTATACCATTACCAATTTAAAATAGATTATTCAAGTTTTTTTATTGATTTATGGATGGAACATATTCCTTATTCAGTAACTTGTATATGATATTATGATTTATTCAATAAATAAAAAGAGTAGAAACTTAATAGTACCCTATTTCCTCCGAAAGATGCTATTCGGCTGCGGATATCATGGTGGTAAGAAGAGGAATACTGAATACCGGCATCTTGTGCCTGTAATCTTGTCTAATACCATAGAGACAAAAACAAGCAATCTTATTAGAATCCATTATAGCATCACTAAAAGCTAAAACTTTCACTTTAAATTGCAGTAAAAAAACTCATTTTTCAACACATACAACTACTAACCTTAAAATAACTTGTTTAAAAATAAAAATAAAAACCTTAAAATAACTGGGTACCTTGGCAACGTCGAGTGGATTGACTAAAATCGCCGAAATCACCGCCGCACCAGCAGCTGAAATTGACCTTTCCAATAACCCCACATTCGAATCCGTCGAAACGCCATCTTTTTCCCCCGATGTTGAAGAAGAAGAGGAACTATCTACGCCGAAACCCGTAGCAGATACCTCTCCTCCGTCGAACTCCACCCTAGAAGAGGCAGCCATCCACGACGGAACGTCGACGTGCGGTGTCTGTGATGATATTACCATCGGGGGCGAAAGAGGATAAAACCGCAAAACTTGAAAGTTTGAGGGATTTATGAATATATTGCAGGAGACGCCGTGGCCTTCTGTAGTTCTGTTATTGACTTATTTAATATTTTTTAAAAATTATTACACTCCTTATTCTTTAATCCCTACGCACGCACTCAGGCACAGTTCTATTATTTACTTAATTATAATAACTGTCACTGTTAAAAAAGGTTAAAATTTCGAATCTCATTGTATAATTATAGAAATGTCTTTAGTAATATATAAGGGGTCGACTAAAGTTCGGTTCGAACTCGATTCGTTGAACTCAGGCTCGCGTTTGGACTTTTCAAGTTCGGTTAGACTTGGCTCGGCTCGATAAACCCGTTAAGGGATTTATAAATATTAATTGATAAAAGTTATTGAATAAATTACAAAAAATATATATATAAAAAAACTAAATATAGATATATATATTTTTCATCAAGCCCGAACCGAGTTTGAGCTCACGAGCTTCGAGCCCAAGTCTGAGCCTGAAAAATTCCCTAACGAGCCGAGCCCGAGCTCGGCCAAACTAGACTTGGCGAGTCCGAGTTCAAGCCTGAAAAATTCCTAAACGAACCGAGCCCAAGTTCGAGCTCGGCTTTATAAGCAAAAACTCGACTCGACTCGGCTTGTTTGACATCCTAGTAATATACCAAAAAAATCAAAATCATATAATAAATTATTGGCTACAATGTAGTGAAAATTTTAAAAAATACATTGAATTTTTTAAAATTTTAATAATTACTATGACCCTGACCCGTTGAGCAAATCTTTATGTGTTTCATTTTGCTAATTTGATAATGAATTAATAGTCATTAAGTGATATCTGTAATTTAGTATATGATGGTGTGTAGGCTCGCGTGTTCACACACACAACTCTATAGTGTTGCTCTCACTAATAATCGACCCCCCTCCCCCTTGCAATTGGAGAGGTATTTATAACCTATAACCTTGGGCCTACTGGGCCAAGCAGACCTGTTCGGTCCGTTGGGACGGGCCATTGTACCAACAATATATTTTATTATGATCTATCCTGTGATATATGTGATTATGGTATATCATCTGAAAGTAGACATTTTTACATCTTATAAATAGTTAGGTAACCTCTGTTATCGAAAAAAATTATGTGTGCAATACAAGAAGATCAGCCTAATTAGTCATAAACTCATTATAACTATGAAAATTTATAAATGAAGGTTCGGAGTTGAGTCTTGGTGTGTATATTTTCAATACGATTTACCCGCCAATATATTATATAACTCTGATATGATAAGTATTTTTACATATAAAAAAGATTATGTATGCACATTTTATGAAATTTTTGAAATTTACCTAATTACTATAAGGTGGACTATTTTTTTATTCTCTTTTTCTTAATATTAGGCATTTCATTTTTGCAAAACAATGGTGCAAGGAGGCAAGGAGCCAGGATTGATAGGATTCTTTAAAAGGACATTGTTGCACATAATCTTCGCCGGGAAAATTAAGGCGAACCTATGGGTTAAATGAGCTTCTAACGTAGTTTGAATGACAACTAAGCATTTTAGATTATTGTCACGGAGCATGGACTTGAGTCTTTTCCCCACTACACCATTCATGGGAGATTTCTTCATTTCAGATCTAACCGTCATCTTTATAGTCTTCATTGTCCCTTCTTGGAACCTTGGGAAGGAGGTTGACCCTATACCCACATCTCCACCGCTACTTTGTTCATCTACGGCGAAGACCGTCACATTTCCTTTCCTGTATGAGTAGTTGATCTTTCTATTGTGATTTTTTACCTGCAAATCAGGGATTTCTGGAAGCATGTGAAAGATTGGTTTTCAATTATAATTAGATGAGAGAAATTGAATCGATACCTGGACGGAGGTTGCAACTGTCGAGTCAAGGAAGGCGGAATCGGAGTGGAAGGAGATGTGGATTCTGGAGACATTTAGTGACTGAAGGTGGAAAGAAGGAAACCTCGGTTGGAAATAAATGTAGGACACTACTCCGGAGAGAATGAGGAATAACAGAATGATGAAGAAAACACGAAGAAACCAGCAAAAGAACCAACGACATCTGCTTATCCATCGCGAACGTCTGTATTTGCTTGCATTCGGGGGATAGAAAGAAGGTAGTGGTCGGAGCGGCGGTGGAGGTTTTGGTGGATCGTCGAATGAAGACGGATCTTTGTAACCTGGTGGTTTTTGGAGCACAGAATGATGTATTCCTGAAGCTGATTCCGGAGCCTCATCCATTTTGATCTATCTGCATCACCTCCCCCCCAAAAAAATTCAAACATCAAGCACACAAGCTACAATAAGTAAGAGAATCAGATCCCAAAACTCATAAATGTCAGAACAAAGATGAACAAACAAACCTTGATCGATTAGATTCCGATGACGGTGTGTTGATGGGGTAAGGTCGAAGCTTCAACCCGGAGAAGAAGATTTGGATGAGAAGAAGGGCAGAGGAGACGGTGTAGGATAGGGTAGGCGTAAATAGCGGGAGTTTTAAAGTTATTGATGACGTGACAGATATGATTAGTTCGTTCAGTTTTTTTCTTCTTCTACCATTATACTATAATAGGAAATAGGAATATAATAGACCAGTAGTAATCCAATCCAATATGGCAATATGGTAGAATGTGAATATGTGACTGTTTTTGCAATCATATTTTTTTTAAATAGAACACATTATCACAAACAGAGGTAAACAAACATGAAACATACCAATGCGGCAATGCTAAGGAAATTAATTACCGTGGGAGAAGATTAGGATGATTGCTCAATTGGAAGAGAAGAACCTTCTTCATGTGCCAGGAGTGCCGGAATTGTGTCGGTAGAGTCAACCTCGGAACTAGCTTCATCAAAGGACGACTGGTTAGTGGTATCCAATCTTCTCACATCAGAAATCATCTTCACCACTTCAGCCATCTTGGGTCTTTCCCCTGACAATCTTGCTACACAACTCATAGCAATCTTAAGCATCTCAACTAATTCCTCCTCGATGTTAGTAAGTCTCATGAGCTCAACATCAAACACCTCGGCCGTCCACTCCTCCCTGACTACAGAATGCACCCATCTGACTAAATGGAGAACGTCGTCATCGCTTCCAATCACTTGAATTGGTGATTTTCCTGTTAGAAGCTCAAGTAGGAATACTCCAAAGCTATAGACGTCGGACATTTGCGTGGGTTTACGGATTTCAACAATCTCAGGTGCACGGTACCCTGCTGTTCGAGATATTGGGGTTGCTGTTTGATTTATCAAGGCTGTTACTCCAAGATCAGATATGCAACCACAAAAGTGACGATTGAGAAAAATGTTGGAGGATTTTATGTTTCCATGAACAAGTCTTCCGCCACAATCAGAATGGATATATGCGAGACCTTTTGCAACACCAATTGCAATAGATAATCTTGCTTCCCAGTCTAGAGGTGTCCTTATTCCTCCTCGATTCCCTGTAGAATAAATAACACGTTACTATAAGTCAGCACAAAAAAACTGACAATAAAACATTCTAAAAATCCAAAACTCCATTGTTTGATAATAAAGGATCCTCCTTATGGTAAAAAAAAGAAAAAGATATTTCCACTTTATCGTATCAAGAGCAACAAAAATCAGATTTATGACAAATAGACAACAAATTGCCCAATTAAATACAGGTAAACAGACTATCAGGTATGATTAATTTTTTTGATGTCTAAATTTGTACTTTTTTAATTTCAAAAACAAACATTCCAGAAACTATAAAAAAAAAAATCATACCATGTAACATTGAGAAGACACTACCAAGACTGTAGTAGTCATAAACCATAAGTTTTTCATCTTTAGAGTAGTAATAAGCTCTAAGTTCCATCAAATTCTCATGTTTGATGCTCCCAACCAATTCCATCTGCTGTTCAAACTCTCTTTTACCCATGCCAACATCCTTAATTCTCTTAACAACCAGATTCGTGGAGTCCTCCAAAACCGCTTTGTATGCCATCCCATAAGTTCCTTTCCCTAACACTTCAGCTGAAGCTCTCAGAAGATCTTCTAGATCAAAGTTGAATGTGCAACCTTCGAAGAACACAAGTTTGTTACCTTCATCTTGTCTCACTAAAGCCACATTTTCTAATGACCTGTCTAACTTGACTATCTTTTTTGGCCGCGGTGTATACCTAGCTTTTCCCCTCAGGCAGCATATTAGTAAAGTTATCAGAATAACAAGAATTATCAATCCAAGAATAGTAGATCCTGCTACGATACCCACAAGAGAAGATTTCTTATGTTTCTTACATTCTGAACTTGTAGAATTTGAAGATGGGGGGGAAACAGGAGGAAAGGTTTTTGAGTAAAGATAATTCCCAGAAAATGAAGAATCGGGGAATCTCTGCAAAGAATCGGGAATAACCCCTTCTAGATTGTTGTTTGAGAAATTCAAAAATTGAAGACTCGGAAGAGAGAGATCAGGGATATTGCCTGTCAACATGTTGTTTGAAAGGTTGAGATCCCCAAGCCGTGACAAATTGGCAATGGATAAAGGAATGCTCCCATTGAAGAAGTTATAAGAGAGGTCCACAACTGATAAGTCCCTCCATAGCGAGAAATCAAATGGCAACTTTCCGGAGAATCTGTTAAACTGAAGTCGAACCTCGATAAGAGCTGAAAGATTAGCAATTTCGGAAGGGAAGGAACCGGACAGATTGTTGGAATGAAGGTTCAAAATCCGAAGGGCAGTGAGGCGGCTGAGAGTGTCGGGAGGTATGATACCACTCAATCCAATTGCCGATAGATGAACGGCAATGACTCGAGATTCATCACTGTTGCATGAAACACCAGCCCAAGTATGGCAAATTGAGGTGAAAGGCTTCCAATTGAGAGCATCATATCTATGGGGAACAAGTGTGCAGAATTTGATCAAGGCTTCTCCGTCACTGGTCAGACTTGTAGAAGATCCCAACAAGAAGAAAAGAAATCCAGAAAGAAGGGAAGCAATGACAATTAGCCGATCTTGTTCCATTTTTTCGTAGAAACTAAAAGAAACAGAGTATCAAACACCACCTGGTCAACTTTGCCACATAACTACTACTCACTTCCTTGTCACCAGTTACCTACTTACCTAGTTGAGTTACCTGTAGAAGAAATATGAAAGCTAAATTTAACATGAAAACCCGAAAAAATGATATCAACAATTGAAGTCTTACCAGATCTATCAACCATTTGCTTTCTAAAGATATGACTAAACCCTTCATCTTTCAGAAAATAAATGAGAACCCACCTTTCTCTTTTTATTATCGTCCTAATTCTTAACAGGATATCAACATCAAACTCTTATAAGGATATCAACGTCAATAAACAAAGAAGTTCCAAAAAAGATCAAATCTGAATCTAGCAACACAGGTTTAGGGAGAAAGGAGTGATGTAAACGATAATAAACTCATCAAAACTAGTAGCAGACAACAGTAAGAAGAAGAAGAAAAATTAAAGCACACACGGTGTTCTCCCTAAACCTGCAACTTTTGGCCAGATGACATTTTTATTTATTTAGCTCCGAAAATCATCCACACCAAACCGTCATTCAAAAAAGAGAGAAAGAAAGTGAGATAAGTGATGTAAACGACATAACCAGGCAAAGAAAACAATCTAGATCTCACCTTTTTTAGATTCACGACTCACAAGTTCACATTGACAATCACGATCTCACCACGCTTCCCCTGACGCAAAGTAGAAGCAACCTCAATCCCAGAAGCAGACCCCATCGTGACTACTGCTGCAGTATTGCTGACAGTGACTTTACAGTCTACCACCACACTGGCACACTAGCTACTAGTCTGCTAGTGAGACGATGGTGCGTGCATGTCGAGGTTATACAGATGGATCCATCAAACCTCGAGGAGCTAAAATTTGGACTTGGGAACTCGAAATCTAGGGTTTGCTCCTTTTCCACTTGTCCTCTTCCTTTTTCCGTTACAGACACGTCCGTAATGCGGAACGCCCGAACGCGGGACGATTTGAGGGATTTTATACCACATCGAAATTATAAATTATAAATTACACGTCTGCCCGTCGACTTTGTAATTAGTTTTTAAACGAAAGAAGATTAGTAAACTGCATATAAGCCCTTAATAACTATCTAAAAAAGTATCATTAAGTCATTGAGTATTTAATTAATTAATTAATTAATCGAGTCAACAACATAAAAGATTAGAAAACTGCATATAATAAACCTCTAATAACTATCATTAAGTCATAGAACATTTAATTAATTAATCAATCGAGTCAATAAATAAAAAAACATTAAAGTTTAGAAGCTGACGACAAGTAGTGGGTCAACAAACTTAATTAGTGAAATAATAATAAACATTTATATTTTGTTTTGTTTTATAACGGAAGTTATCAAGGGAGAGTAGTAGAGTAACTTTTAAAAAATCATAAAAATACTCAAAACCTTAAATTGTTGAGAGGTAATAATAAACAAATAATGTTTTAGTCTACGCGTGGTTACATGTGTCGTGTCCTGTGTCTTGTATTTTGGATTTTTGCGGCGTGAAGAAACATTGGAATGATAATAAAAGCGCGTGGGTATGTGTGTAACTGCGTAAGTTACATATTATGTTAATTTAGGTTTTTCATATTAGAATTAACAAAGTGGGTTTTATATAATTTATATGTTTAAAGCTTGTAGATGTAAATTATTGTAATTCTATTGTAGTCGTTGGTATGTTTAACATGTATTTATAAATGATAAACTAAAAGCATAGAGATATGTATATGTACATATAGGGGAATTTTCAGGTGAGTAATAGATTGTATGTGCCATCATGTGCCATTATATTCTGGTCGTTCGATTGTCATCTGTCAAAAATTTAATGGTTCAGTTTTACTTATTCGTCCATCATTACATCATGTACAATGCGGGGTGGGATCTCGAGGTATTTTCAGCAGCCGTACATAGTGAATAGGGAATTATCTATTTACAAGGTGTGTAAACCAGTTATATTGATTAATAGTCTCAGCTAGATTTTTATACTTACACCTATATTATATTCTTCAAGATCTATTATACCTAGCTTAATTAATGTTTTTGATTACTCTTTGTTGACACCTACTAACTAAAGCATCACATGCAAGTCATTTTTTGCGGTAGTTGCAGAGATTGAATAAATTTTCAATGTCCTAGGAATGGGTTGGAATTTTTCAATAAATTTTCAACTATTTCCTAGTGTCAAAATCTCAAAGGTTTTTGATGAAATTAAGACTACTTCATTATTCCAATACTAGACAGTCTAGACTACTTCAAATATACATTACAAGTGCATAAATATTGTTCAATAGATAAAAATAAAAAGTTTTATAATCTACATTTGAAATGTTCATGGTCATTATGGTGGAAAATTTTACTACGGTCATTCATCAGTTGCTGTTAAATATGAAAAATCGAGAAACCAAGAAAAAGAAGATAGGAAAAATAATCTACCCATACATCAAAATCTAACAAACTTGGAAAAAAATACTCATACAAACAAGAAAATAACAAAACCCCCAATACCCAAAATCAGAGGTGACAATACTACCTATACTACTACCTGTTTAATAAAATCTAAGAACATGTAATAATCCACTGAATATTTACGTACTCTTAATGTACTACAATGGAATATACATTATAAATATTCTATTTTACTCTAAATCACAACAAACGGTTATAACAACCCCAAGCTGATCCGACGACGTACGACAAATGACACATTTTGGCACACCAAGGAATGGCACACCAGAAACCTGCCATGTATATATATATGTAGATTGAGTTTTACTGTAGGTGATCGATGATAGCAGGAAGGTGAAGATCGTGAATGCATAGCAAAAGCGATTCTGATGCTAAACGATAAGGATTGAAGATTGAGGATGTGGATTGAAGATTGAGAATTGAGGATTGTGTGTGATTCCTATAGAGGGGAATGAGCTTTGATATATAGAAATATAGCCGGTAGGTTTTGGGTGTGTGTAGTATTTGTATTTATAGATTTAGTAATGGCTCAATGGATATAATTGTTGGTAGGGTAAATCTGTAAATAAGTATAAAATTGGATATATTTGTATAGCTACTTTTAATAGTTCATCTACTGGCTGTAACAACCAACAGTTACGCAAAATTCTTACATGTTAACATCACAAATCACGCTTAGATAATACTTAATAGGACAGCAAATATTTCATTGGGAATTTTAAGAGATTTTAAACAGTTAACGCTACATCGAATTAACATAAACCGCTTTGCAATTTCACAACCGATACAAACCATGGAAAGATCAAATGATATCTACAATAGATCTTCATTACTTCTTTATTCAAGTGTAAGTGTGTAATTATAGAATCTCTCACTATATGTATATATATATCCACAAAGAAATAGACAATCAACAAACTTTTAAAAAAAAACTCTACTTTTTTGGTTGCTGGTTAAACACACAAAATAAATGATTACAGAAATTCCCGCCAAAGTACATCCAACCTTGCATTGTTGCTAAAACACAAGAAGCAAATTCTTCTGCCTTCCAAGACTGCATAATGAGCATGACCCGACGCTCATAGAAAGCAATCCAATTGCAGCAACAGGAAAAATGAATGCTAGGGTTTGCAAATCTCATTGGTTAAGTTACAGTTCATATTGTAGATAAGTTAATAGCTCAGTTAAATGGCCTTACATATGGCTCCTGCAATAAACAAACAAAAAGGTTCGGTTAAATTTACACAGAGATGCAACTGTATGAAGTAGCAAAAATATAACTAATGTTTCAATTTTCAAGTCAGTGACTGATATTAATTCATTAATGGACTGTGATCTGTCATCTGTGATCTTTCATAAGTTGGCATGGTTACATGTAAACTGTGTTTCAAGTAACACATCAAACACTAGGCAAAGTGAACAACACAAATATATAGGATTGAACATACACAGAAAGAAATGCACAGAACCAGGTTTAGGTTTTTTATTGAATAGAAAGACAAAAGGCTTGAGAAATGCAAAAAAACAATAAAACATGGAACAAAAGTGTACAACCTGACCAGGAGGAACAACAGAGTTTGCCTTCATCAACATGCTTAACGTCAAGACCAATGAACCACGAACCTACGCTCACATCATCATGTGCATATGTGCGGAGAATAGATCTTTTTCAAAATTAAAAATGAGAGGAAGTCAGATGAGATGCAATCTAGAAGCACACTACCAAATAATGGATTACCCAAATAAATCTAATAAATAGTATTTATATTTTAAATCGGTGTTTAAGATATAATAATTTTACAGATATTTATCAAGTCGTGTGAAAAAATTGATATTGATAAGTTATGATACAAACCCTTGATATTAATCACAATTTTGTATCAAATGACATACCTGTTTATGGAAATGAACTGTGCTAAAGCCCGAGATATAACATAAACTTCACCAGATGCATGGCGGAAATACCTGATGAAAACAGTAGTTAGCATCTGAATCTAAGTGTTTTGTTATATATAACAAGATTCATAAAAGAGCACACCACTCACGATTTTGAATCACCGAATTTCCACCAATCTGGTTCATACCATTTATGATTCCTAAAAAAACTAAAGGTGAAGACTGGAAAACATGATAGGATATAGGATAATGGAATATTGGAATTTCATAGAAAATTAAACAAAGCTATGGTGGGTGAATTTTTTGAACAGCTTACTGTTCAGAGAACACTTCTCCAGATTTCATGCACCCAATATAAACACGAGGCTTGTCCATGTAAGTCTGAAGCATATCTTCAAAGGAAACTACAGTAAACCAAATGCATTGACTCATTAAGCAAATAAAATAAATTGCTTATAAGTTACAACATTAAACACATAGAAACACGAGTAATATTATAACTGTGACAATGTGATATCAAGATAAACTCTCAGAATCCTATAACCAAATATTTCAATTTTCTCTCTACTAAATGAAAATATTTTTAATAAATAAATACGAGCTTCTGATAAAAGAGCAGTGGGACCAGCCATGGGTATGCCCAATACCAGTCCCGAATCCAATCACATTGGGTAAGGTATGGGTGAAAAATTTCACATGATCCGAACCCAAACCTAAACGCTCTTTTATCCAACCAGATCAGGCAGGGTGTGGCTATAAGTTTCATAGTTTTATCCTTATATATTTACACTTACGACTAGAGTATGGGTATGCCCAATCACATTTGGTAAAGTATGTGTGAATATTTTTCACTAAGCAAAGGTGTTCACCCGATCTGAACCCGAAGCCATTTTTACCCAACCAAATCGGGACGAGTATGAGTAAGGGCCATACCCGACCCATGGCCATCCCTAGACTGAATGCTTGTTTGAGACAGATTTAGATTATATCATTAAATCAGTGTTACGGTATTACCTATATTAATGATAAATTTATCATTGGTTTTAACATAGAACTCAGTATCCCAAGTGTCAGCGGCATAACTAAGGAACATCTTTGCTTTTTTTGATAGATCTTCTTGTGCTTCCACATGATTATCCTGTAATTGGAAGAAAATAAAATGAATCAGATATTCGGATATGACAAATAGTGCAGCAGTTTTTGGAGTGCCGACATGGCAATATCTATGTTCTATGTTTATAAATAAGCAAATATTTAAGAGCATTTATATAATGAGTAATCATATAATGAGTGATGATTTATAGCTTCCATAAGCTTGTAATAATGGAAACACAGAATAAAACTTCTAGAATACATTAAAAAATTAGAGGAAATATGTATATTTTTATGATAGAGTTTCAATTAAATAGATAATGCTTAACAGACTCCTGATCTTACAAGAATAATGAAGTCTTCAGTCTGCCTATTTTCTTCGTGTATAGCCCTATCCATTATGTCAGCATGATTTGAACTGCACAAAATTGTTAAAGAAATTGTAAACTGCTTTTAAGTAATCATCTTCTGTAAAAGCAATCATTGGAAAATCCAATAAAAATCCTAACCTTATTCCTATCACAAATCTCACAATAATCCCTTTATCTTTTTCTAGTTTTTTCAATGCCATCTCTGCATTAATCAGAGTATCAATATCTCCGTATAAGCATATACACTGATCATTGAATGTGAGGTTATTATTTATGCAAGAGAGAAGAATTGAAGAAATATGAAAAAAAAATTGGAATTCTGATCAAAATATTTTAAACTAGGAAAAATATACTGGCTACGTTGAACATTCATAAAGTAGCAAGAATGCAAGATGATGGAACCTAGCATGATTATTCAACATCTAACATAATGATATCTTTGTTTAGTTTTTTTATATTAAAGACTATTGACTTTCTGTGATATTCTATATTCGGTTCCATAAAAATAATTATGTGATTTTACTTTAACATAAAAAAATGTTAAGACGCATGTGGTGTTGGATTATAAACTATACCACAGTTAATTCTACCCTAGTTCATTTATTTTAGAATCTTCTAGAAGGAAGATCTTCGATTTGTTTGTTATTTGGTGTAACAACCTACTAATTATTATCGATCAATAGCCCCTATACATCTCTCCTATGTTTGTTCTTCCTATCCTCATCAAGTCATTATCATCCTCCATCAATCTTCATCATTGGCCGACTCTTCTTCCACCACTAATCCAAATCCAAGATGGTATCAAAGCAAGCCTCTGAGCATATCGATCCTTTGGCCACCTCTGATTTCATCAAGTCCATGCTCTCCTTTGGTTCAATCCAAACATTTCTGCAAGTCAAGTTGACACAAACTGACAAACTAACTACATTGTATGGAAGCTACAGTTCACTCCGCTCATGAACTGCTTCAACCTCCAATCAATCATCACTACAGCACCCTCCCCGGCAAATCAAACATCGCCAGAATTCCTTCTGCGGCGGAGGAAGGACCAGCTCTTAATGAGCTGAATTATTTCTTCCTTGCCGGAAAATCGCCTCTGAAAATCGCGATCGGTATTTTAGAAAAAGGGACGCCGAGTTATGCATGGGGGGACGTGGTCGACGGCAGAAAATTCACCGAGACCCGTGCCCAGTGTGCGGGCAGCACGGACACAGCCTGTATAAATGCCACTACCGTGTGCAATCAGCCGGCAGCCCATCTCACTTCCATTCCAAGGGCCCAAATGACCCAACCGAGCCCAATACATGGTACCTTGATTTAGAGGCACCACACACTATTTCACTCCTAGTCAAGGTTTAAAAATCGAATTATATATATTGAATTGTCCTTAAGGAGGTCATTAAAGACATCAGTCTCTCCTTTGATTCAGTGTATTACAAGAAGAGCTGTTGTCACCCTTTGGAGATATCTATGATGGAAGTATGGGAGACCAACCTTCTGAGGCAGCGTATCTAGTTACTGTATAACTAGACTACATAGCTAATGGGAGAGAGTCAATGAGCATTTTGCTCATTTCTTTTTTACTTCTATTTTATTCCTATTCCCTATTTTGTAAACTTGGCATTAGCCTTATTCTAATGAAATTTAATTGCTTCAAAAAAAAAAAAAAAAAAGGTTTAAAAATTGGTTAACCGGTACTGACTGACCGGTTATTCGGTTAGGTTGGTGAACCGACAGGGGTATTTTGGTAAAAAAAAAATTGAACATAAAATCCCTGTTATATATCAGTTTATAAATAAATCCATGTTAATTTTCCATAGTTACATATTAGTCTATATAAATTTCCCTGTTTAAAATAGTAATAGAAATTTAAAATAGTAATAGAAATTTAAAATAGAAATAGAAATTCAAAAAAGCAATAGAAATGTAATATGGGAACTCAAACATAGTAGCAAACAATGTAATAGTTTTATAAAATAAATAAATGAAGGGATGAAATTAAATTACCCTTAAAATTTAAAAAATTGGTCGGGTATTCAGGTCGGATTCGGGTCAGATCCGACCCGATTACCTGCTGACCTATCAACAACTAACCGGTTACTGGTTTTCTGTTTTTTACCGGTCAGACGGTTAACCGGTGGTTTTTAAACCTTGCTCTTAGTGTGCATATCATTACCACTCGTCATACCTATCATAGACCAGGCCATGTCCAACTTGGTAATGGTTCCAAAATCAAAATTAATCATATAGGTGATAGTAAATTTGCAAGTGGAACCTACAACTTTTTCTTAAAAATATTATTCATGTTTCATCCTTAGAAACTCCATTATTATTCGTTCATCAATTTTGTAAGGATAATAATTGTTATTTTATTTTTAACTCCTCTCACGTTTTTGTTAAGGACCAAGTCACTCACTAGCTTCTACTTCAAGGAGCACATGATGTCACCTCTGCAAAATCACTCCAACACTTGGTCCTAGACTCCTAGATGTCTTACTACTCGGATATCACTTGATCTATGGCACCAACGACTGGGACATCTAGGGTTAGAGATGACCAATGAAACAGTTGCTCGTCAGATCGTTTCGACTTTCGAATAATAAATTGTCATTTGTTTCTTCTAAATTTCAAGTTTGTATTTTTTAATGAAGTTGAAGTTTCATTAGGAATGAAGTGGGCCTTACCCAGTATTACAAATCAGCATAAGTGCAGATAAAATGGAAAATCACTTAACAGACAAGCACTGCGCCAGAGAAGGCTAAATCCTCTAGGGGAACAGCAAACAACAATAGATAGATCAGCAAAACATGGAAATAAAACAGAAAACAGAAACTGCCCTCCTAGCTACTCAGTCATTGCCTTATAGCATTTGCTTCAGCCAGACCGTTGTCAGGAGGTTTTACTTTAACCTCAAAACATATTTTGCAGTCCCTCATGACCTCTGTCACCACCACCTCCTCAAATCTAAAGCAACCAGTTCTCCACCTTTTATTCCTCTCCTGCCATACATGCCAAGTAATTCCGCCAATAAGTACCCAGATTAACCTCCAACAGTTTGAGTCTAACCTTAGAGATTGAATGCAGTCAATTACAAATTTCATGTTTGTGGGTCATGCATGTATTTTGGGTAAATTGAGTCATGGTCATTTACCTTCAGAGCAAGGTCCTCTATGAAAGAATTCATAGTGATGTTTTGGGGACTTCTCATGAGTCATGTCATCTTTTGAGGGTCATAAATATTTCGTGTTTTTTATAGATGACTACTCGAGATTTATCTGGCTTTTTCCTCTCAAATGAAAATCTGAAGTTGCTTCCATTTTTATGAAATTTCACATCATGATTAAACAGTAATTAGGTCATAAAATTAAAAATTTCCAATCTGATTTTGGTGTTGAATACTTGAATTCCAAGCTCTTTCTTCATACTTTATTTTCCATCAAATTCATTACAGAAAGTTGTGTCCACATACATATGAGCAAAGTAACATGACTGAAAGAAAAATTCGATACATAGTAGATACCGGTCTAACTTTAAAGGGTGAGTATGGGTCCGGGTCTGACCCGAACCCGCTCCGTTGTGAGGGTGTTCGGGTCCCTGCCTCGTACTCGTCCCCTACCTGCGCATAGTAAAGTACCTCTCCACTTCTAGAATTATGCTATCTTAACATCTTTCTTTACTATTAATTGTGTGCCATCTAAAATTCATGGGATGCCACCATTACAAAAATTATTTGGTGAAATAGCCAAACATTCTTTTTTGAAAGTCTTTAGTTGTGAAGCATTTCCTTTGCTTAGAGCAATGACAAAAATAAATTCGCTTTTCGGTCTATCTCTTGTGTACAGTCTATCTCATATGGGTTATGTTTGCTTAGATATACAATCTCATCGATTCTATATATCTTGTCGTTGTTCTTTTGTGGAGGATTCTTTTCCATTTGCAGATACCATCATCTACCACTAACAACAATTCTCAATAGACCACAATTAATATTCCGAATTTTTTTCTTCAAATTCAGTCAAATCATCCTAGCATTGGCCCAACGACCGTAATTTCAAATACAACAAAATCGATCCCATCAAACACATCACCTCAAGTTTCACAACAGATTTCTTCATCTACAAATACATCTCATTCCTCAGATCAACCACAAAATATCCTATACTTAAATCTACCGCAGAATATCATATCCTCGAATACACCATAAAATATCCCATCATTGGTGGTACATCACATATCCACAAAGGAGCAAATAGCAAATGGATTCACAAAACCACCACCTTCATCACGCTTTCTTAACATCCGGACCAACTGACCAGGTTAGGTATATGTGACCTGCACTAGTTTGAGGGGGGATATTGGATTACGAACTATACCACAAGTCCACAACTAATTCTACCCTAGTAAGTTTATTTTAGAATCTTCTAGAAGGAAGATCTTTGATTTATTTTGTTTGTTATTTGGTGTGACCATAGTTCAAAAAAACGAAAAGCGCTTCCACTTTTCAAAAAGAGCTTTTTCTCTTTGGGAGCTTTAAGCGCACTTTAAAGTGCTTAAAGCGCCAGGGGTATTTTAGTAATATCTTGTAAAATACATATAAATATATAATCCTATATAAATACACATAAAACCTATAAAAAATTAAAAATATCTTATAAAAGTATAAAATCACATGTTATAAAACATTAAAGATTTAATTCATACAACTAAAATTAAATCTAACTAAAATCTGAAAGTGGGGTAAGAGTTTTTTTTAAATTAGAATAGAGGGATAGAACAGGAAAAAAGTATATTAGGCGAGCTTTTACATGCGACCATGCGGTCATGCGATGGACCTGGTCGCATGACCGCCTGGGGCGCCTAGGCGTCACCTGAAAAGTTCGCCGGAACCGCCTTGCGACGTTCGTCGGATCTGGCCGGACTTCGCTGGAGGTGTTCGCTGTCAGTCCTAGCCAGTCGCCGGAGGTAGAAGTGGCCGGAGATGGAGGAAATAGGCTGAAAAGGAGGTGGAAGGGTGGCTGGAAATTGGGGAGAAAGGGGAGGAAATGAGAAGAAATTGGGAGAAAAATGAGGTGTTAGGATTTTAAAACCCTAACTCCTCATTTTAAATTGACCGCATGACTGCATATGCGACGCCTAGGCTAGGTGAAAATATTATTAAATAATAGGTGTAATTGGGTAATCGGGTGGATCTTTACCCGATTACCCACTCTAGGAAAAGCGCTCCTCCAAGAGAACTTCAGAGCTTTAGCGCTTAAAGTGGCGCTTTCAAAACTATGGGTGTAACAATCCACTAGTAACAACCCACTAATTATTGTAGTTGTACACTCTACAAGTGTATATAAATATACAGGAATAATGTGCTAAACTGCTAATTGATCTATCGATCAATAACCCCCATACATCTCTCGTGTTTTTGTTCTTCCTATTCTCATCATCTTTCTCGGTCCTTCATCAATCTTCATCAATGACCGACTCTTCTTCCATCACTAAGTCCAAATCCAAGATGTGGGACATCTATATAATGTTCAGGATTCATGTAGACTGTAAGAGAGAACTAGCTTGAAACTTCACCTGATCATCTATAATACTTAATAACATTTCAAGCCTAAACATTATGCTGTAAGTCTTTAGTTGTGTAAAAAAAGTTTACAAATATAATGAAAATGGAGACAATTTACTTGTAGGGAACCACTGTTTCCTGATAGCATCTCGTTTCTTTTTCCCACCAAATCCTGTAAAAATTCCTATGAAAGCCAATGGCCTCTTCTTATAATGTGTCCCATTGCCCTCCAAAGTATGCTTAGAAGAAAACCCATCATGCTTAGCTCCCGCCAGTTCCATCTCAAGGGCAGCCAGCCTTTTATGCTGATCTCTGCGTGTAAATATATAAGTACAAAATATATAATCTCTTCCATCAACCCTCCCAAATACCAACAAAACTGAGTAACTGGCCAGCATAATCGCAAGTACACAACAAATCAAAAACTACAAAACTCACCTACAAGATAGCACTTTCAGAGTGTCGTCCACGGATATTGCATGTTCCCCCTAAAAACAAACATGAAAGTATAACATCAAAACTAACATATCCCAGATAAATTTGCAAGGGGATTTTTTTTAACTCAACTATATTTTAGAACCTAAACTCTCCATACCATCCCAGTCATCTTGTCAATCTCGTTGATGAGATAAACCCGGTTCTCCGCATCCTGCCACAAACTAATCCCAACAAAACAAAAAACCAATATTTAACCCTCCAAATACAGAGTCCTAATATTCTGACTGCTCCAATCTCCTAAAAATCCCATTGCTTCTAATAACATCCACAATTTTTCCGAACACGGATCATACTTACCGTCCGGCGACGTATACAGAGGCCATAGTGGCAAACATAGTCAGCATAAGAGTAGTGATCCGTGACCGAAACAACATTCCTGGAGGCATTTACGCGGTCGAACTCCGACGCAGCGCCTTTTCACACCGGAGAAGGAACTTAGGGTGGAAATTTTTGGTCGACGGATCTCAAAACTGATCGGATCGGAGAATATTTCATTATTTCAGATCCAACAACAAAAAGTCAATAACAGTTGAACAATCATTTTCAATTCACCCCTTTAACTATGTGTTTATTAGCGAAACCACCTTCAAAAATTGTAATTTCGATTTAACTTTTCTGTTATTGTAATTTACAAAGTGATTAAATAAATCAATTAATACAGTTTGACAGATAGGTATCATATAGATGAAGGGCAAGTAAATCAATGGACTATTAAGGTGACGGGAGTTCTAAGGTTCTACTTTTGATTTACTTATGTAGCACGTAACATATTAAAAAAAACATCAATGGAGATCATGGATGATAATCGTAGAAGGAAGATTAGAGAGATTTTTTTTGATAATGAGGGTATCGTTTTATAAGTAACGACCTATATTTCGATGATATATCAGAATTACATAATATATCATTTATGGTGAAAATTACGTACACCACGAGACTAAAACTTTAAATTATCAACAATCTTAATAATTAGTTTAACCAATTGAGCTAATCTTTGGAATTTCCTCGTTATTGTCGGATTAGTCGATGGTCAACCAGTTGATCGTGCAACTTAACAATGCAAGGGCTCTACCAGTTGATAGACCAGAAGCTCTGGATTTTTGGTGGCATACATACTCCACTTCTCTCATTTGCTCTGAGAAAGATCAGTTGTTTGGTATTATGTGTGTAAATAAATTATAGATTTTTCGAAAGACATAATGGTCTTTTCACTACATTGGAGGGTAAAGTGGTCATTTCACCATCCCATAGATGGTTGTGTTAAAAAATTTATTGGTAAATAGTGAATTGAGTTGATGGGCTTAGGTTACTTTACTGACTACAAATACACACATATTTGTTTAGAACGACTAATCTAATTTGATTTTTCTCTCTAGTAATTAGTTTCAGAATGACAGAGTATTCACACGAAGAAGATGGAGAAGACCAGAAGATAATGAATTGAACATTTACTAATTTCGTCAATCAATATGTTTATATAGAGTTACATTTATGATTTCGTTATATAAGTTAGTTATCTTGACCGTCTAGTTTTTCCAATACGCCACCTCAAATCAAAGGACAGGGTCCGACGAGTTTGCTGCTCAGTCCTTCAAACGATTTAGGTGATAACGCTTTCGATAGAAGATCCGTCCTTTGTTGATTCCCTGAAATTTCCCTGAAATGTTTCTGAATTTTATAATTCTTGATTTTGACTTCTCTCTAACAAAATAAAAGTCCATTGCCACATGCTTCATTTTGCTATGACAGACTGAGTTATTTGCTATAAAATTTGTCCCTTGGTTGTCATTGAGAAAAGTCAATTCAGACAGTAAAGCACGAATCCCTTCTGATTCTTCTACCATTGTAGCTAGCCATCTCTTTGTATTCGGCTTCTGTGCTCTAATGCCGTTTGTTTTTTCGACGACCATGCTACTAACGTATCCCCGAGATATATCAAGTTTTGTTTCTGTGTGCTTTATTACAATGCACACATAGTTTTACCGCTGGGTCGAAGTTCTTGTTCTGAGTTTTAGTTTCTTTGCGGTGTTTGGCATTTCACTTTCATCCCCACTCTTCTTCCTGGTCAGATTCTTTTTCATTTCCTTCTCTAGGGTATCTACCAATGCAACTGCTTCCTTCAAACTCATTGTGTGTGTTGTCATGACTTGCATCCGGATACTGGTATCCAATCCAGCTACAAACTTTCTTGCCCTTTCTTTAATTTTCATCCTCACACAGACATGGGTAGTGTCCTTTTAATCTCACGAACTTGGTGGCATACTATGGAACCGACAAACTTCCCTGTGTCAAGTTCCGGAATTCGTCTCGTAGCTCGTTGATCAGATGTCACGACAGGTATTTATCCTTGAACTCTTCCTTAAACTCTTCCCAGTCGATACTTTCTACATCCTGGAAATTAAGTTATTTCAAGGGTTCTCGCCCACCATTCAGCTGCGCCATCTTGCAGCATATAGTCTGCATAGTCCACCTTTAATTCTGGGGCACAACGGAGTAGTCGAAAACAAGTTTCCATGGCCCAAAGCCAGTTTGCAGCCGTAGACACATCACTACCCCCGATAAATGTTGGGGGGTGTGCCTTCATCAATTCGGAGAAAGATACATCACAGTTTACACTAGCTAGTGCTCTTCGAAGGGCCATCTAATTAACACAAAATATAGTTTAGTATCATAATTCCATCTTATTATGACACGATTTATGATTCACATACGATAAACAACAATAGTTTGTTCATGATAATTTAGTACTTCTAATATCTTATTTTTGTGTCATCCCTGTGTTGGTATCCTCCCCTTTCGGATCCTTGGCTTGTATCACCTCCCCCTCTCTGGCGATTTTAACCCTCTTGTCCCTTTCGCGTAATATGACCTTAATATACTGGGTTGAAGTTATGCAGTCTGCAAATTTTCTTTTTCCGAAATTTATGGGTCTATTGATAGTCCCGTCCAGGTGTTTCATCCTAACTTTTAATCTGAAGTATTACAATAAGCCAATAATGAAAATGATATTACGGTTATTATTCCAATCATTCTCATGTCCTACTTTTCGATTCGTATTTTTCCTAACACATAACTTTTAATTTTGTTATGAAGTGTTAAGGTCTAGCTGTAACAGTTAAAAGAAATCAAGAAAAAATTTCTTTTCCAAATCCAAGAAATTTTTTCTCAGAAATTGAAGAAATTCTTCCCATGTGGCAAATCAGCATATGTGATATGCCGAATCGCCCGCTGCAATCACGTTCTGCTAAATCGTCGACGATTTTCCCTTAATCAGACGCATCGTCGGTTTCTCAAATCGTCCACGATTTTCTGATGGCTGCTTCCAAAACTTTCAAGGATGTCGATTCTGAATCTCCTTCCAAGGACAGTCAACTTCCAAGATGCAACATAGCATAGCACACTATATCCACACTACGTTAGAAAGACTAGACACCTACCTCTTCTGGAAGATGCAGATCGATGGAGAACTTTTTCGTCTTCATGAAGTCGAGAACGTTGTTGATTGATACGATTGTATCGGAATTAACTCAATGAACAAGTTCACCTGAGCAATCACGGTGCCTTAGATCCGTGAATATTATCCACAGGTGTCCGAAGCAAAAGGCAGCGGAGATAAACTCCTGATATTGAGGCTTAACCTCCCTAACGATAGTTGTTAAGCTGGGTTAGATTGGGGCTCAATGCGGCAAGAGATTTTCAGAGAATTCAGATCGGATATAATAACCAGAGATCGACGGGCAGCAACTGATCGGAGGTGAGATGGAGATGAGAGGTACTCGACGGCCGTCGGGAGGATTGCAAATAAAGATTGATTTAATTTTTGATAATAATTAGATACCCTAATTATCCAATGAAACAATATATATACTTATTACTAAGATTTGTAATTAAATAAAACTGCAAGGACTACTAAAGCCCAATAATAATTTAGGGAAAAAACGAATTTCAAATAACGAAATTCCTAGTCCAGTTGGGTTTCCACGTTTTCCTTTTGGGCTGGTTCTTTCTACTGGATCGGGTTCACTACAGTTAAACTACCCTGAATCGTCATCCTCTCCAAAAAAAAGAAATTAGGTCATCGTTTTGCTGGATCTTGACGACGTCTCCCCTGAGGTCTTCATAGCCGACCGGAGTGTGGAATTGTTCTGCGCAGAATCATATCATTGATCCAAAACAAGTTATCCCAGAGAATTAAGACACTCAACAACGGCTCTCCAAGTCCATTATACAAATCTTGGCTAACGCCACGACGCCACCATTCGCCGCATGAAACACAGTGTGGTTCACTCCATTAAAACAATACTTATAGTAGTTTATAGACATTTTAAAATAGAGTAATTATCAGATGTGCTGGGTCAAAATACGTTAAATTAATCTTGTTCATTAGGTCGACTTTTCATCGTACATGTATTAGTGTTTTTTACAATAAATTATTTTATGTCGTACATGTGTTAGTAGTGTTTTGTGCAGTACATTATTTTAACTATTGAATTAAATATTAATGAACACGATTTGATGACTGCATTTTAGGTAGGACGCCTGAATGCTTAAAATGATCCATATTCGGTTGTTAACCGCACAACTTTCTATTGTGACAATAGTGTTTTTAATAACTAATATTCTATTGTACTGAAAATTATAGTGTCTTTAATTCTATTGTTTAATGTCGTATAATATTATCCTATTTCTATCCATTACTTTAAAGTTTAAATAATATTCCAATAATGACTTATGAATTATCCAAAATTCAATAATCCTTAATTCCTTATTCACCGTCTCATGCTTCAGTGTTTCTATTTTCTAAGTTCTTTCCAGTGAGTTGGAGACTTGGAGTGTCGGAGTCGAGCTTCATCGCCGGGGATTTCCAAACCCTGATCTTAATCCATCAATCGCGATGTTTCTGCAAAAGGTACATTGATTCCAAATCTCTCCAAATATTTTCCTTTCTGTCTCTTATTTTGCGGCGATTTTGGTTCGAATTTCTATCTCAGGCATGGAGGACCGGAGCATTCGGCATCTATGGATACACTCAATTCACCAAATCCGGTTTCCAGTACTCCTCTTTTTCATTTATTTTCTACTGATTTGGGGGGGAATTGTAGGTTTCTTCCTTTTGGGACGAATTATTGTTTTATTTATAAATTATAATCTCAGATCAAATTCGAAGAAATTCAAACCTGAAGATATGGAAGGACGGTTGGAAGGGAAGAACTGTATAGTCACCGGTGCTAATTCTGGGATTGGATTTGGTGCTGCTGAAGGTCTTGCTGCAAGGTGGTGTTTTACTCTTTTGCTTGATTGCTCACATTCAGTAATCATATTTCATCTTTATCTTATTTTATTATGCTCTTCAGAGGGGCCACAGTTTACATGGTCTGTCGTAATAAAGAAAGAGGGCAAGAAGCTGTTTCCAAGATTCAGACGTCTACTGGAAACCCTAATGTATTTCTTGAGGTATGTTCTTCCCATTAAACAAAACTCTATGTAGTCATATTCAATATTTTCTTCTTTTTCTGGACATCTGATTCTGTTTTCTACTTGTGTAGATATGTGATCTTTCATCCATTAGCAATGTTAAAGCATTTTCTTCGAAATTCTCTTCAACCGATAAACCAATCCATGTCTTGGTATGAATTTCCAACAATTCTTGAATCCTAATCGATTTGTAAACTGTTACTTTACTTAATTGGATGTTAATTGTCTGCCACATACCTTGCTTGTCATATCCCAATTTAATTTGAATTTCTTGATGTTGATTATCTTTTTATGAGTTTCCATCAACTCTGAAATCCTAATCCATTCATAATTTGTAACTTTGCTAAATTCAATATGAATTCTTACAGTCTTTGCTTGTCATACTCCCAATTTAATTTGAATTTCTTAATGATGCTTTATCTTTTTATGAATTCCCATCAGCCCTTAAATCCCAATCCATTCATAAACTGTTACTTTTCTAAATCTGATATGAATTGTTACAGATCAATAGACTATTTTCAACCATACTTGACGTTATTTTTCTTTTCGATGCTGTGTTTTTAGGTTAACAATGCTGGAATACTTGAGAACAAACGTATAATTACTTCAGAAGGGTTTGTTGGACAAACATTTGTGCTTTTAATTTTTTTAACTTTGTTTAATATACATATATAATGGAATATGCATAGATTCAATGTGTCTTCTCACTCTCTGCGAAACAAGAATTAAAACTAAGTTTACTTCTCAGGTTGGAATTAAATTTTGCGGTGAATGTGATTGGAACATATCTTTTGACCGAATCATTTATAGCATTATTGGAGAAATCTGCACCTGATTCTCGAGTTATTACGGTTTCTTCTGGTGGAATGTACACATCTCCTTTGACCGATGATTTGCAGGTGCGAAGCTAATGGAATTTTACATCTAATATGAACAGATTTGTTTCCGATTTTTTGTAAGTTTGGTCTTTTTTTGTATGCACAGTTCAGTGAGGTCAACTTCGAAGGATTCACTCAGTATGCTCGTAACAAGAGAATTCAAGTAGTTTTGACTGAAAAATGGGCAGAAAAGTACTCAGAGAAAGGGATTGGATTCTACTCAATGCACCCTGGTTGGTCAGATACACCGGGTGTTGCCAAAAGTTTGCCTGGACTATCTAAAAAGTAAAATTAAATCTACTCATATATATCCATTAATTTCTATAAGTCTGCATCAATTTTTCTATACGAATACCCTTATATATAGAATATAGAGTTGAGTCATGTTGTGTGCTTACTCATTTTGAATTTACTTGGTGATATAACAGTTAACCTCTGGAATATCACATAAGGGTTTTACCCTTATACATTGTTTGTTTGTCATCTTTGGTGTGTGTGGGGTCCCTTGTTAAAAAAAGATACGTATTATCTTTCACCTTTTCTTTTCTTCTTCTTCTTCTTTTTTGGGATTAGTTTTGGCCTTTGGGGTATACATCCTTTCATCTAATAATTTGGCCTTTAATGTGGTGCTCATCTTTCACAAGATTTATACCCTTGGGATTAGTATGTCAATGTTCGATATTTTTTTCCAAATAATTATTTTGTTTGAACTAAATGCTGCTGTTTCTTAGTTTATCAGGAAATCTACGATCAAATGAAGAAGGTGCGGATACCATAGTTTGGTTGGCGCTACAACCAAATGATAAGTTGAGATCAGGGGCATTTTTCTTTGATCGAGAAGAAGCTCGTAAACATTTGATATTCGCAGGAACAAATGGTTCGCATTCCAAAATAGATTCCATCATTGAAAGCATACGGTCTCTGTGTGGTCTTTCGTCTTGAATCTCACTTTGAAGCAAATGTGTTTTCATCTTCTCGATAATACATATGAGCATCGTATTCTATTTACTTTTCTTGAAGATCTATCTCATGTGTTTTTCCTTGAGGTATAATATGTTTGTGATATATGTTGTGTTATATATGACTTATATACGAATTGATATCATTTATAGCCACCTAGTTTGCTTCGGATGTCTAAAATATCCATATAACTTGTCATTCCTGTTATAACCTCTAATTAATAAACATTTACGATTATACCACCATGTTAATAAATAGTCCGATTATTTTTTTGTCCATATATGTAGGGGTGAGCGAATCTGGGCGACTGGTCGATAAATTAAAATTTTTTAAACAGCAAAAGTAATATCTTAATGTTACTATTAATGTAATTAAAATATTGATTTAAATGTAAATAGTCTAAATAGTTATTTTACTTATTTGAAAATTGAGATTTTTATGTTTTATCACTTTAATAGGGGTTAAATATAATTTTTTTATAGATATATAATATCACCCAGTATTGACCGCTCGTACTTGCGAGACGACGTCACGTGATGTCGTCTCACATATCAATCCCAAAATTGATATGAAAATTACGAAGGAATAGGTGGACGAATACGAGATTAAATTCTATGACGAGGACGGAACAAGGATGAGGTGTGGAAGAAAATCGGTGTAACGGAAGGCTGCAAAGAAGAAGGTTTGCAAAACAGAATTCTCCGGCAAGGCTGCGAGAATCTGGACCTCAAGACCGATTCCGTTGCAAGGAACAACTCGGAGAATCACTATTGCGGCAGCTGCGGCTACGGATGTCGGAACTTCCGGTGAGACGTGGACGGTGAGATGTGGACGTCATGCGGACGTGCCGTCCCAAAAACGCGTCCTATATAAACTTATGTATTTAATATATTATATAAGGTTATTTATATAAATTATACTATATAAAATATTATATAAGGTTTATATATAATTTTTCTCGGGTACAGGTACGAGGATTATTCGGCTCCCCGTACCCGGAAATGGCCGGGGACTTTCCTACTTCGGGTAGGAAAATCCTCCCCGTCCCCATCCATCCGGATTCGGGGGACGGGGAATCTCACCCTTACATATATGTATTAAAATCTTTGTTAGACTTCCGTATCTCCCTTGCGAAATTTTCTCCTTCAATTCTTTGTTCCTTGATTGACAGTGGGTATAAACAACGTTTTCTTCTTCTATGATCGATATGATCCTTCGTGTTGGAGCCAATGGAGGAGAGGATAGCCACGTCGACTTTAGCGATCGTGTATAGACCAAAGTACTTTCTCTCAAGTTTGTCCGAACGAATTCGAAAACAAACTAAAATAGGGAGCTCGGCTCTTTGTTTTGAAATTGAAGTGGCGAAGTAGGATTATGAACGACGGGAAAAGCTCCAGCAAGCGAATCAAGCACACCGGAAAACAGAATAAGTACACTAAAGAGACCATGCTTTCCAAATGAATCGGCGAGAGTCTCCACACACAACTACGATTGTCGGAGATACCTCCCCACAAGCGGTGAGACTCCATTGTGTAAAATTCCTGTTGGTACCATGGACCGCGGATTGCGGCCCATGGACCGAACAGGACCCGTCGGCGGCCCAGGCGAGGGGACGAGCCCAACGCACGAATCCACGACGGGCCCAAGGTCAGCAGCAGAAAGCTATAAATACCTCCCCTGGTCCAACAGGAGAGGGGGTTGATAAATCTAGAGAGTAAACTAATACCAAGTGGTGGTTGTGGGATAACTCCGGCGAACCCTCACACCAACAGTGGTGAACCTGACGTGAACCGAACACGCGACAACCGAAGGGGAGGAGGATGACGAGAAGCGAACATCAGATAAGAGAGTGCTCAAAGCGACCCGAGCGGGCGACAGTGGAGTACCAGCCGGCGCGGCACCACTCCCGCGACCGGTACTCGGAGGAGGTAAGGGCCAACGAGGAGTGGGACGCTCAAGAGGAGAGGTTGCGTATGGAGTTCGAGGAGATAAGGTACGGGTGGGAGTCGCTCAGAAGGAGCAGGCGCAGCAGACCAGTGTCCCCACCAAGGGACAGGACAGCGCGGTCCCGGTCTCGGGAGAAAAGGGAAAAGGAGCACGAGAGGCTCCGACGAAGGGAGCGCGCGGAAAAGGAGAGTAAGCGGGAAAGGATGCAGCTTGTGGAACTGATATCCACCCTACAGGAGAGCCAGCGCCAGCCGCAGGAGCAGGTACACCAGCTCACGGTGACCCCTCACACCCTAGAGTCGGACGGGGGCGGAGGCGGAGATCCGATGTACGGGCCGGCCCCCCCGGTTGGGGGGCTCGGGAGCGATACCCCCCCGAGCGGGAGACCAGGGAGCGATGCTCCACCCCCGGAGGCCCTGCAAGCCGTTGCGGTACCGGCGTTAGGGGGAAGCAGCGGAGAGGCCCTGGCGCAGCACTTGTTGGACGAAGAGTACCCGCTAGGCTGGAGGGCTCCGAAGATCCCGTACTACAAGGGCGACACAGACCTGGAGAACCACCTGCACTCGTTCAAGACTAACATGGAAGACAGGACGGGCAAGAAGGACATCTGGTGCCGAATGTTCCGCAGGGCCCTGACGGGCGACGCGATAGCCTGGTACAGGACGCTGCCAACAGGGTCCGTGCACACCTACGAGGGCTTAGTGGCGGTATTCCGGGTGACCTTCGCGCACCGCCGGAGGAGGCCGAAAATCAAGGCCGCGCTCAGCGCCATCGCACAGGGGGAGTCGGAGAGCACGCGCACGTACATGAATCGGTTCGCGAGCGAGGTGCAGAAGATCGAGGGGATCTTGGAAGAAGTAGTGTTATACGCCCTCACAAACGGCCTCCGACCCACGTATTTCGCGGGAGACCTGGTAAGAAAGCCGCCGAGAACCTTCGCCAAGGCCATGGAAAGATCCCACAGAGAGAGCAACGTGGAGGATTACCTGGGAGCGAAAATCCTGGAGTGCAGGCGGCAACAGAGGGGGAAGGGCACCTCCGCGAACACGGGGGGGCAATAGCAGCAGAGCCAGCCTCAGCATCAACAACTGCAGGCTATGCTCCCAGCCACGCCACAGGCGCCCGCGTACAGGACCGGCACCCCGGAAGGAGCGGGACGAAGGGAAGTAGGCCCTACCCCGGCGGCGAATCAAAGGCAAGTCTTCCTCACATTGAGCGGAACGGGAACCCTACCCCCGCCAAGGCCAATGAGGAAAGACACGGCGGCGTTCAGGGACACTTGCAGATTTTGCGAGATCACGAGGATAACGACCACGCGACGGCCGAATGCCTGAACCTGGCGAGAGTCTTAAACAAAATGAAACCCGCAGCCGGAGCTCCCCCAACCCCGACAGCAAGGCGCCCGACAGTGATACCCACGGGACACCAAGTGACGAAGCAAGAGCCTGCGGACGAAGCAATAGGGGACATCCTTACCATCGCAGGAGGAGGGGTCTCGAGGGGCGATGACCCATGGGAGGGGCGGCGGTACGCGTCCGACGTGGACCGAACGACAGAGGCCAAACGCCCGCGAATGAACTTGGAAATCTCGTTCACGGAGGACGATATGAAGGATATCACCACGCCCCACGACGACCCCCTAGTCATAACCCCCATCTTCCAAAGGGGGGACAAGTCCAGCATACGATTGCACAGGGTCCTGGTGGACACAGGGGCGTCGGTTAATATACTGTACTGGAACGCCTTCGTCGACCTCGGCCTGGACCGCGCGGACCTACTCCCATGCCGGGTCCCCGTCAGAGGATTCAGACAGTCGGAAGTTCCGGTAGCAGGAACAATTTCCATCCCGGTCACCCTGGGACGACATGCCCAAGCAAAGACGGTCGAAGTCGCGTTCACAGTCGTGAATTTCACGTCCGGATACAATGTCATCTTGGGAAGAACGGCGCTGCACGCTTACCAGGCAGTAATGTCGTCGCTCCACCAATGCCTTAAGTTCCCAACCGAAAGGGGAGTGTGCACGGTCAGGGGATCCCAGAAAAAGGCGCGCGAATGCTACTTCAATTCGGTCGGCGAAGTGATGACGTACGAACAGTGGCCGAATTGACACCGAGGGAAGGCGAGGAAACGGACGAACAGTGGTGGACGGCCCATGTAGACGGGTCGTCCAGCAACAGTGGCTGCGGCGCGGGTGTCGTGGTCAAGTCCCCGACGGGGGAAAAGATCGAGTATTCGATCCACTTCGAGTTCAGGGCGACCAATAACGCAGCGGAGTACGAAGCCCTCCTTTCGGGAATCAGGCTAACACGCGCGTTGGGCGCGCCCAGGGTGCACTTCCACACGGACTCCCGGCTGGTAGCCAACCAAGTCAGAGGGGACTTCGTGTCCAAGGAAGACTCAATGGCGAGTTATGTGGCCGAAACGAGAGCGACCTTGGGCAAGCTCGAATAGTGGAGGATCTCTCAGATAGGGAGAGAGAACAACGGGGAGGCCGACACGCTGGCCAAACTGGGGGCGTCCCCAGGAAAAACGGAGGGAAGATGGATCCAGATTGAGAACCAAGAGCGGCCGACAACGACCAACAGCCCCAGGCCGACCAGGGTATGCGGCGTGATAACGTCGGGGGATTGGAGAATGATGAAGCACTGAATCTGCTACTAGGGCTCGCGGTGGTGCGAGGTTGATGCCGGAGGCTTTGGAGTCCACGACGCACGCTCTACGTCAAATACCTGCAAGTGAAAACTAGGCGATTCTAATGAGACTCGCTGAGTTTCGTAGTGTGGTGCTCTGGTGTGAGAGTGGAACTTGAATCGTGTCTTTGAGTGTCCCCTTGGGACCCCTTTTATAGGGTCTCGGAGGGCGCACTCATCGGCGGAGATCGCGCCTATGGTCATATATGGTAACATTTATGACGTTGGCTGCCGCCGAGTAACGGTCGTAAGTCGCCGATTCAGGTATGGAAGTCACCTAGTTAAGGGCTAACTCGGCGAGTTTCTAGGGCTAAGATGTACAGTCTACCATACTGCCGATCTGCCTTAACTCGGCGAGTTATCCTGTATGTCGGCGACTTGGTAGTCCAATCGGGCGACTTTACGGGCTAACTCGGCGATCTGGACGATGAACGTGTTCCGCACCGTGGGAGCTCTCCGGGGGTCCTGCCATAGCGACGGAGCCCTAGTCCTTGTTGAGAGGCGTTGATGGGTAGTGACTGGTGTAATCAGGCATGTCTCACCAGTACTCCCCTTGAAGAGAGCGCAAGAAACATGGTGTATCACCAGAACCCCCCCGTCAATCAAGGTTCAAAGTGTTTGATCCAATTCCCAAGGCCAAAGCGACAAGATGAGATCGAATCATCCGCCCACAGTGACGTAATGATTCAGAATCCATAGGCCAAAGCGACAAGAATGGATCGAGTTCCAGGCCATGGTAACTCATGTTTATAGTCCTTCCCTGATCAGGGGCGACTGCACTGTGTTATCGAGGCCGAAGCGACAAGATAAATTTCGGCCAAAGCGACGGAATCGATTAAGGCTATTTAGCGACATAATCGGGTTCTTGCCAGAGCGATAGAACCAAGTTCTAGCCGAAGCGATAGAACTAATGTTTATAGTCCACTCTGATCAAGAGCGACTTAAAGTCCGCAACGACGGCCCCCTTCAAGGCTTTTTAGCGACAAGATGGGTTGAGAATCGTTAAGGCCAAAGCGACAGAACGATCTCTAGTGTATCAAGGCAGAATG
>LFYR01002184.1:364413-383997 GCA_001185155.1 Zostera marina
GCTGCCGGAGGTGGTTTTCGGGATGCCTGTTTAGACCTATCCCAGAAAAGATTCCTTGCACTGTTGGGAAATTCTGCTCTTTGGTACTCGTAGAGAAAACTTTTCTCACGTGATATGTGGTCTCAGAATCCCAAAATCAGATCTGGGTATTCCGGAGGTGGACCGACGAAATCACTGGAAGTGAAAAAAGGTGAAAATCCCCATACTTTTTTTTTTTTTACCGAAACGACGAGATGAATCCAACCGTGGCGATGGATATTCGTTTCGGTAAAAGAGCTGGGCTATAAGTGGTCTTATTCAGCCAAAGCGATGAATGAAGACAATGATCGAATGGACGAGTTTGCCCAAGATAGGCGAGTTTGCCCAAGATAGGCGATTTTTGCTTGGGAAAAATCGAACCTATGCGAAGACGAAAGTTCCAGAGCAAAGGATGACTTGACCGAGCTTGTTCAAAAAACAAAGAAATAAGTCGGCGAGTTAGGGGAAAACTCGGCGACTTTAGATTTCGAGGTGTTTTTCGAACAAAGTCGTGGACAACACTTTTAGCTAGCAGACGATATTCCGGATCGGGCGATTCTCAAGGATAAGTCCGCGATTTAAGGCTAAATCGGACCTTAACCGAGAATCGGACGATCTAAGTCGGCGATTTTTTGACAAACTCGGCGAACTCTTGGGAGAGCTCGAGCCGGATTTTAAAAAAATCGCGATTACGACGGGATACCGGTGGTTCGGTAGTCCCGCAGACGGTGCCAGCTGATGAAGCACTGAATCTGCTACCAGGGCTCGCGGTGGTGCGAGGTTGATGCCGGAGGCTTTGAAGTCCACGACGCACGCTCTACGTCAAATACCTGCAAGTGGAAACTAGGCGATTCTAATGAGACTCGCCGAGTTTCGTAGTGTGGTGCTCTGGTGTGAGAGTGGAACTTGAATCGTGCCTTTGAGTGTCCCCTTGGGACCCCTTTTATAGGGTCTCGGAGGGCGCACTCATCGGCGGAGATCGCGCCTATGGTCATATATGGTAACATTTATGACGTTGGCTGCCGCCGAGTAACGGTCGTAAGTCGCCGATTCAGGTATGGAAGTCGCCTAGTTAAGAGCTAACTCGGCGAGTTTCTAGGGCCAAGATGTACAGTCTATCATACTGCCGATCTTGCCTTAACTCGGCGATTATTTTGTGAGAGAATCTAACTACAGAAAACCTATTCATCTTAAGAAAAAGAAAAATCTATCTAAGATGAATCATCTAAAACAAAAATGGATGATCAAGGATGAGTTAACAAATTATAAACAAATCAACTATGTTAATTCATCTGGACCCAACTCAGTATGGGTACCAAAAGATTATTCAACTCTTTCAGGAAAAACAGGTGTCAAAGCATCAACTGGGTGTTCCAGGGGAAATTTAGGTATTTAGTGCAAAAGCATCATCATCCCCCGAGCAGGCCTCGATACCATATATCCAATTAATAACGTACAACTTCATCTGGGGAACACAAAATGAGGTTACTTGGAGGAACATGATAAAGACCAAAGAACAGGGCGGCATTGGGGTACGTGACCATCAAACTACCCAACTAGCATCCATAGTTGATAGAGCTTGTCGCATGTGGGGGCGCGAGGGAATATGAGGTACTTGGATGTGCAAGCGGTATGTCAAGGACCGGCCAATCCATGCGATTGAAAAGCGACAGGGGGACTCATCAGCATGGAAGGTAACCCTCCTACAGAGAGATGACATAGCGAAATGCGCAGCCTTGGGGCCAAACTACTCAATGATCTGGGTAGGAAAGGGCACGAAGAATTCCATTAGGAACGCGACTGAAACGCTACGGACGCACAACCTTAACAATGCACTTGCCAAAGGCATCTGGGCAAACAAAATTGGCAAGGTGATACTAAACCTAGCTATGACGAATTAGGTGTAGAAATCTGCCCACCAAGGATAGACTCATCCGACGAGGTATGATGATAAGCGATGAATGTGAATTGTGTGATGGTGGACAGGAGACGATCGAGCATTTGTTCTTCCAGTGCGGATATGCAAAATGGATACTGAAGGAGGAGATGGAAGCCACCGGAACATTGGTGAACATGGAACTGGTGTGCACATTCGAGGATGCAACTCGCGAGCTGAACAAGGTCACGTCGGGATCGTCGGCATGGGGGTTGCATGATAGTATCATTTTTCCTAAAGAATCTGTCATCAAGGATATAAAGAAATTAATATTAGAAGAATTACCAATTATTTCTGAAAACAAAGAACTAAATGAAGAAGCAGTAATATCTGAAGAACGAGGAAGTCACTCATCTGAAGATCAGAGTGAAGAAGAAGAATCTGAAGAGCCCAAGCAAGGAGAGATTAGAGAGAGGTCTACCCAAGAACAAGAAGTCCAGACACGTGAAGAGGCAACAAGTGAGGAGGTTGAAGGCAAAGGAAAAATATTTAGGTCAAAATCTATCCGGACCAAAAGGGCCCCATCCCGTTACAATAATGGCGGCATTATTCTATAGTAAGAAATAATTAGTCTTTAGTTTCTGTTTTGGACATTTTAAATAAAAAAAAACAATTATTTTCAGTTAACAAGGCCATTGTTAGGCCTTAGTAGATACATTTCGATAGATAGCTAAAAGGCATTGTTAGGCTTTAATAATTAGTTTAAATTTCAGTACTCATTGTAAAATTCCCGTATATAAGGGGCACTCAATTGTATTTTAACTTTTAGGTAAATAAAGAGAAAAATTTCCCTCTCAATCCTGTTTTGACAGAGTAAAATTTCCAGCGTGGTTGTTGAGTATCCTTCGGAAGTTTCAAATCTGGCAAGGACAGATCGCAGGGAATTTCAATCCAAATTCATCCAAGGAAGTTCAAGAAAAGTTCTCTCAAGCACTCGCCTGCACAATTATTCCAGCAAATCGAGAATTCAGTTTGTCATAGGACTCGGCTGCCGTCTCGATTCTTTTGATCTCTCCGATTAAACGATCGGAGACGTATTGAAAGAAATCAGGTCAATTTCTTATTAATTACTGCTCCAGTCTCTACATTTCTTGATCGAATTCTCCGATCTTGAGATCGGAGACAAGATCTGAATTATTAATCAATTTTCTTAAGAATTTACTACCTTGTCTTTCATATCGGGGACACAGATCTTTCAGAAGGTCTATTTTGTGAATTTTTGTTTGATAGAATTTAAGTTCTATCATTGCAATGGAATATGTTCAGCATAATCTTATTTCACATATAGAAGCAACGGAATCAAAGAAGGATGAAATCGAAGTCTGACTCAAAGCAGGAGGTGTTGAAGAGAAGCATCGAGATGGCGGAGATCGGATACGAGGAAGCGAACTTCAAGAGGAAGAATAGGACGGTCGGAGAATAGAGGATGTTGCACCAATGGGACGCCCTACTGATGCTCATCCATGCTAGGGATGATGGAGGGTTAGCAAAGGCTAGCTGCCAGACGACTAATTAGCGTAATTATCATGTTTTAAACTTCTATTAAACTAAACTCTTTTATATTAATACCAAGTAAACTTATCAAAAAAAAAGTTTGTCCGAACGTGTTTTGGCTAGGGAGTTCTGTCTATATTTTTGCAATTTAACCAGAACCTTGTCTCCGATCTGCAAGGTTTTATCTTGCCGTCCTGCATCCACGTTTGACTTCATTTTCTCCCTCGTCTTTAGTAGAATATTTTTGCTAATTCCAAGACGTATTCTCTTGTTTTAATCGTTTATGTAACTACGTCGTCGTCTAGTGGACTGATGTCGCGTTTAATCATTAGTGGTGGTCGGCGCCCAAATGTAAGTTCATATGGTGTGACTCCGATAGAAGAATGCTTACAGGTATTGTACCACAGTTTATCTAGGTGCAGTTACTTGCTCCAATCGATAGGTCGGTCGGTCCATTGCGAAGCACCAAAGATATTGTTGTAGGCACCTATTGATGACTTCCGCCTGATCATCCGTCTGGGGAGATGAGCGCTATTTCTTAGAAGTTTAGTCCCATGTTGTTTGAAAAAGCTTCTCTAGAATGTGCTGAGGAAGATAAGATCTCTGTCGAACAACAATGATTTAGGGAATCCGTAGAGACGAATTACTTCCTTCGAGAATGCATCCGCAACTGACGTTGCTGACATCGTTGTTTTCAAAATAATGAAGTACATGTTCTCCCTTGCTTAGTCTTTTGACGACGACTAATATCGTAGATTTCCCCACCGATTCCGGAAGGTTCATGATAAAATCCATTGTCAGCTCGTCCCAAATTGATGTTGGTACAGATATTGACTGTAGCGGTCCATTAGGACGGGAATTGTTGGGCTTCGTTGTCTGGCATATCTGGCATTCTTTTATCCTCTTTTTTATATATTCTGACATTCCTCTCCAATAGAAGCATCGTGACATCCTTGATATGGTTCACTTTTGTTTTGAATGTTCGACCATGGTTGTGGAATGAGCTTCCTGTAACGGTGCTAATTGAACAGGAGGAAGCAGAACGTATGCTCACAGCCGAACTAGAGCTGGAAGACAATAGAGTGGAAGAGGTTTTGGTCAAAGTAGTTCCAGAACCTGAGGAACCAGACCCGCCTCGGTCGGCAAGAGTCCGCAAGTCTACACAAAACAAGGACTTCGAGTATAGTTAGTTTTAAGAGTTGTTGGATCTAATAAAAAGTAGTTATAAAATTCATAGTTAAATAGAGATGATGTAAAGGAGAAGAATTAATCAAGTTTCAATTCAGTTTACAAGTTCTTTTCTTCCCCGGGATTTAGATCGTTTTCTCAACATCCGGCCCCGCTTGGGGAAAATTCTCTCTTCTTCCATCTTCGTTTTCTTTGGGGAATTTCGTCGAACACCTTAACTACGAACGGTTAAGAGTGTTACATTTGTGCTTTCAACTTGTGAATTCATCCTCCGACGGAGTTGTTGCAATCTTGATATATCAAACCACTGACGATGCTGCGACAGTTTCAGGGTGTCCGATTGTGATCCTACTGCGAGATGGCTGCAAATTCAGAATTGGCTTTGGAGAAGATCCAGGCATCATGGGTGAAAGTGGTAAATGAGCAAAATGTGAGGCAGCCGGAGACGAGTCACCGTCAAGACATGGTGGTGTCAAAACTGGCGGATGATCTGTGCGAATTAAAGAACGTTTTACGTAACATGCAAGGAAAGGGACAGTTGCGGGCGGGCGAATGCGGATTGCGAGAAACGAATGGGGCACGCGGAATCAAGCGGGATTTTGCTCGTTTCTCTGGTAGAAACCCACTAGGATGGTTTCTCCAAGCCGACGAATATTTTAATTACCATGGAATATCAGACGATGCACGGCTACCGTTCGCCAGATTCTATATGATTAAGAAGGCGAGAGCATGGCTCAGGAGGCTTCAGAGAAATCGGATGCTGATGACTTGGCACGATTTAAAGAAGACCTGAAAGAACGATTTGGAAACTTACCGTTTGAGGATAAGCTAGCTGTTGGAGTTATCTCGTCTCCAACAAACGTCAACGGAGGAAAAATCGAGATCTGGGACACAGAGTTACCAACAAAATCTTGGGGAGTTCGAATCCGATCTCATGAAGAAAACGACGAGTATCTGCAACGTCGTTGCATGTGTGGTCTCTGATCTTTCAGGATCCCTCAATGTAGGTATTTTTGGAGAGCAAGATGATGTCGAATGTAGTGGTACCGTTGGACGCAGAACTGTCGAGATCGTACTCCAAGTAGAAGAGGCGTTGTTGTCCGATGACAACAGTTCGACGGTGGTGGTAGTAATGGTTGAAAAACAGAATGAAGCAAAGAAGAATCATTGCGGTGAGAGTTCAACTTCGTCGACAGTGGATTCCGGTCTCACGAAGGATAGCGTCAATATTCGCAACGGCATCGACAATAACGTGGTTTCTACTCATCTTACGCCGTTTACTACCATGAATTTCGTCAAGTCATGGAGAAATAATTCTCTGGAGCTTGTAGATCCCAAGGTTCCCAACCTTATCAAGCACGAGAAGCATCGCCAGAGCCATGGAATCAAACTGATCGCATCTGAGAATTTCAGCCCACTTGATAATCTAAGAAGAGGTGTCATCGGGACCGACTCTCCCATGTTCATCGTCGACCTCTACAGTCCAAGTTGAGTAGCCTCTTGTTACCACGGGGACGTGTTTATCTACGATCTTAGGAAGAAGACGAATGACTGACTCTTTAGGCCTTCTAGTGGAGAAGGGAAAGTTTTAGTCTTCAAAAAGAAAGTCATTCAAGTTTGGGACCCGATCATCATGATAAGAAAAAACACAGCGGGTGTCGATGTAAACATCACTGATTTCACAAAGGCCCTAAACATGCTTAAAAAAATGTTTCTATTTTAAGTATGCTCAATCCATTGAGAACCTTGAGGACAAGGTTCAAGCGGCAGAAGGTGGGGATGTAACAACGCTAATTGAACAGGAGGAAGCAGAACGTGTGCTCACGGCCGAACTAGAGCTAGAAGACAATAGATAGCGGAAGAGGCTTCGGTCAAAGTAGTTCCAGGACTTGAGGAACCAGACCCACCTCGGTCGGCAAGAGTCCGCAAGTCTACACAAAACAAGGACTTCGAGTATAGTTAGTTTTAAGAGTTGTTGGATCTAATAAAAAGTAGTTATAAAATTCATAGTTAAATAGAGATGATGTAAAGGAGAAGAATTAATCAAGTTTCAATTCAGTTTACAAGTTTCTTTCTTCCCCGGGATCCTCCGTGATCGTCTTCTCAACCTCCAGCCCCGCTTGGGGAAAATTCTCTCTTCTTCCATCTTCGTTTTCTTTGGGGAATTTCGTCGAACACCTTAACTACGAACGGTTAAGGGTGTTACATTTCCTCAAAAATCAATTTCTTCAATTCTTCGTCGTCAGGTACCAAAATAGAATCCTTGTATAAAACCAGATTTCGTTGGATTTAGTAATGATTTACCTCCATTGGTGCCGTCAGAATTTGTGTCCATAACGTCTTGTAATTGGTATCTTTAGTCGCGATAATTTTAATCATTTCCACCAAATTCGATAATGGAGTAGTCATTAAACTTAAAATAACCTCTTCATCCTCTGAGTTCCAGTCTTCTCGGCGGGAGAGTGCGTCGACATCTACATTTAATGTGTCATTAAGGGAGACAACATCAGATCTGAATGGGCGATTGAGATCTTTGACCCCTATTGAAAATTCAAGGATGACGTTTAAATGATAAATGGAGAATGATTATGATGTGTTCAGACCATATCAGATACCAATATCTGTTCATTTTATTTTTCAAATGAACATTAGATATATTTTTTGGCCCTGAATCGACCCTGCCATCTGAATCGTTCTTGGGTTATAAGAACCCGACAGTGCGTGTAAGCTAATCTCCATGTCCCCGTTCGTTTCTTCTAACGTCGGGTCTGGTTTGGACTCGGTCTCGACTACCTCGGTTACACAATCTTGGCCAACGTTTATGCGGAATAACTTCCCCTTGCAACGATGACCCAGAAAGAATTGTTCGTCGCAATTAAAGCATAGGCCCTTGGCCATTCTTTCTTATCGTTCCTCTACTGTGAGTGTTCGTCGTACAATTGGAACCGCTGGCCCACCTGTTGGAGGTGTCTTGATTAGTGGTTCTGCTTTGGTGTTAGACGTGAAGCTCTTCTATGGTTTGATCCTGCGATTTAACTCATAAATCTTTGTTGCGGCTAACACTTTCCTTAGTGTTGTAGGACGTGCTATTTTCAGGTGGCTATAATTTGATTTCAGATTTTAATCCTCCGATAAAAAATATTATGAGAGACTCCTCTGATTGCCCTTCTACTTCATTCAACAATCCTTCGAACTGAGCCATGTAAGCAGCCATCGATCTTGTCTGCTGCAATCGGGAGAGGTCCTCTAGTTTGTCTTCGAACACGGAGCTTCCGAAACATTCTGTCAAATCTTCTACGAATTTTAGCCATGTCGTTATCAATTTATTTGGCTGAAGGCCGCGAATCCACGCCAATGCGTCTTTTGTCATGTGTAAAGCCGCGATCTGAATTTTAGCCTCTTCTCCAATGGAGTGAAATATTCCTCCACTTGGTATAACCGGCCTTGTGGGTCTTCGTCTGAGAATCTCGACAAATCTAGCTTGATTGATTTGAGTCCTTTACCGTTGGAATCCACCCCTTTACTGTTCGAACCTCCCTGAAAACCTTTTAGTAGATGTTTAACTTCACACAGTTCATCGCATATGTTGGAAATTGCTATAAGTCGTGACGCTCACGACGTCTGATCTGCCGAGATTGTTGCTAGCGATTTCTCGATCTCCTCCAGAGACTCGTTCGATAGTCCTTCCAAGTATTAAGAGTTGGGTGAATATTACGAATATAAAAAAAAGTTAAGATTTACTTTGATCACGTTTCTATTACATACCCAATCAGAGATTGAATGTTTATAGTCGTTTCGGATTTTTCCTGTGTGAGCGGAGATGAGTTTCTAAGAAAGCACCAACGTAGTAACGGTGATCGTCGGACGTCGGTGAATCGGCTGCTGGGACAGACTTTGATGATAGCGATGATTTCTTTTCCCCAATTGGGAACCAGAGGTGACGAAGAAGTGTCCCAATAGGACACGTGGATGAAGAAGAGTTGGTTATTCTGAAATCGGATGCATTTACACCTCTAACTGATGCAATTATGACCTGAGATGCTACAAATTTTTTATTACTTATTACTTACTTTTATGGGTAACCGTCAATCATAAATGAAATGTTAGTCTATATAACCTTACGGGGCATTTTTAGCCAGGTTGGCTCTTCACGCACACTGTCAATATAACCTTCCCCGTTGTCTTGCTCCGCCGAACGGGGTTAACGAGGTCGAGTTCGGTTTCAAAAATTTGTTCCGCCTCCGGTTCATTGTTACAGTAGGTCGCAGCTAATTTAGTCCCACTCAATCTTAACTCATGATAGATAATTTTGTAAATTTGTAACTTATTTCCGGTTAAGTATTAACTGATTAAGATCCAAGACGACTGAGGACGAGTGGAAGATCTTAATCAAATTATTTTGATGAATCCAGAACATTCTGGAATAGACAGACAGATTTCGATCAAGAGTCCAGAAAACATTAGCTTCTCCGTACTATTCTGGATTGACGGTCAGGATCAGTTTCAAACAACCCACCAGAACATTCTAGAAACAACGAATGAGAGATATAAAAGGGAAAGTCGGATTTGTTCTCTATTTATTTAATTGCCGTGAACTCACTGTGATCGTTTTGCCGCCGCGATCGCAAGGTACTGGAACCCTAGCTTCTTTCTTTTGATTTCGGTGCATCGTGTTATCTGTTCCTGATGTTATTTTGCATTTTTATTTTCGGTTGCTTCGATCTTCCGTTTTTCTCCCTCTTCTGATTTTGGTTTTTATAGGGAATTATATATTTTTTCTTTGTGTGTCGATCGGATCAAACGTGGTACAGATCGATCTGAAGTTCCAGTGATATTTTCTGTTGTACTATTTTTTTAAAAGAAGGTATTTTGTGTTGGCTTTGTTTATAGGATAGAGAGAAAAGAGTGCAATGTGGTTTGGTTTCGGAAATTGTATTTGCATTGTCGATTTGGTTTGGTGTGCTGATTTAATGGGATTTGTTTGTTTATTTTGGTTTTGTTTATAGGATGGGTAGTTTCTGCTTTCTTATCGTTGAAGTTTTAATTGATTTTTTGTCTGTGCTAAACAGTTTTTTTTTGTGTTTTAAAGGTTTCTCTACGTTTGCGAAAAATGAGTGTTGTGGGTTTTGATATCGGAAATGAGAGCTGTCTTGTTGCTGTGGCCCGGCAGAGAGGCATTGATGTTATCCTCAATGATGAGTCAAAGCGTGAGACTCCTGCTGTTGTGTGTTTTGGAGAGAAACAACGCTTCATTGGGACAGCTGGGGCTTCTTCTTCTATAATGAATCCGAAGAACTCAATCTCCCAAATAAAGCGATTGATCGGGAGAAAGTTCTCGGACCCTGAGGTTCAGAGGGATATTAAGATGTTCCCCTTTGAGGTCAAGGAGGGTCCTGATGGGTTTCCTTTGATCCATGCCAAGTATCTTGGTGTGGAGAAGGATTTCACACCAACTCAGATTTTGAGTATGATTCTTTCGGATTTGAAAGGGATAGCTGAGAAGAATCTTAAAAGTGTAGTTGTGGATTGCTGCATCGGGATACCTGTTTATTTTACTGATCTACAGAGGAGGGCTGTTTTGGATGCTGCTTCTATTGCAGGTTTGAATCCTCTTCGGTTGTTTCATGAAACTACTGCAACTGCTCTGGCCTATGGAATATATAAGACTGATTTACCGGAGGACAATCAGGTGAATGTAGCATTTGTTGATGTAGGGCATGCCAGTATGCAAGTTTGTATTGCTGGATATAAGAAAGGACAGCTTAAGGTTTTGGGCCATGCCTTTGATAGATGTCTTGGTGGTAGGGATTTTGATGAGGTTATATTTCAGCATTTTGCTGCAAAATTTAGGGAAGAATATAGAATTGATGTTTCTCAGAATGCACGTGCTTCCTTTCGTTTGAGAACGGCATGTGAAAAGTTAAAGAAAATGTTGAGTGCAAATCCTGAGGCACCTCTCAATATCGAGTGTCTAATGGATGACAAGGATGTCAGAGGGTTCCTCAAGAGAGATGAGTTGGAGCAGATTAGTGTTGGAATTCTTCACAGGGTTAGGGCACCACTGGAAAGGGTTCTTGCAGATACGGGTCTTCTTGTGGAGAATATTCATTCAGTTGAGGTTGTTGGTTCTGGTTCCAGGGTCCCGTTTATTATAAAGATACTTACTGATTTTTTTGGAAAGGAGCCTAGACGGACGATGAATGCGAGTGAATGTGTATCACGTGGCTGTGCTCTGCAGTGTGCAATTCTCAGTCCCACATTTAAAGTTCGGGATTTCCAGGTACTTGTTTTTATCACTATTTATATCTATGTTCTATTTTTTTATGATAATTTAATAATTTGATTATTCTGTTTTTGCAAATAGAAGTTCATGACTTTAGAAAATCTGAATTGGTTTATAAATTTTTGATTTGAAAAAATCTATGGTAGATCAAATTCAAATTTTTGGATAAAATCTGGAATTGTCTTGATATATTTGATAGTTTTGATGTATTCCTTCAAAATTTATTTATATCCATCAAAATGTTTCCTGGTGTAATTATAAATATATTTTATGATTTTAAATTTTTTGATAAATATTTAAAAGCTATAACAAGAAAATTTAGATGTTAATTGAAATCTTAGTTTGCTGGTTGAGTTTCTCTTTTTTAGTCTTTTAAGTTTTCTAGTTCATCCTATTTTATGGTTGTGTTCACTTTTGGTGTATTATTGTGTATCTTTTATTATGAAATCCCCCATCTGTTTTCACTCAATTTTACTGTTTTTACATGGTTATATTTTATAATCACATTGACTTTACATTTTATATATTTTAACTAATTCACTTTTCTTCATGCTTTGCAAATTAAGGTGCATGAAAACTTTCCGTATTCAATTTCCTTGTCCTGGAAAGGTGCATCTTCTGATCCGTCAGATGATGCAGTGGAGAATCAACAACTTACTGCATTATTTCCAAAAGGAAATCAAATACCTAGCTTCAAAGCCTTAACACTTTTAAGATCTAGCACATTTTCAATTGATGTTGTTTATGCACATCCAGAAGAACTGCAAAGTCAAGCAAAAATCAGTACTTACACGGTAATTCAGTTTTTTTTTATAACTTTTGTCCCCATTATGCCACACCAATATATTCATCTGGTTGGAAAAAGATCGTGTATTTTATATAACCTTCATAAACACGTTTTCTTGAAATTCTTTAAATATTTTTTTTCGCTACTACATTATTATTTTCTTATTTTTGTGCAGATTGGTCCGTTTGAAACATCTAATGGTCAGCGTGCGAAGCTGAAAGGCAAATTTTGTTTAAATCTTCATGGAATCGTGTCTTTGAATTCAGCTACTGTATGTGTTTGCTCAATTTTTTAAATAAATATTTTTTAATCTTTTAATAATTAATCTTATTGGTTCTATATTTTGTAAGTAGATTTATTCGACTCTTTTACATAATCATATTTATCTTTTAAACATTTCCTCTAATTTAGATGCTAGAGAAAGAGGAAGCTGATGTCCCTATTCCAGTTTCAAATGAAACCTTGAAGATGGAGTCAGATGTGTCGTCAAATAATCCCATTTCAGCAGATACTGATGTTAAAATGCAAGATTCTTTAAATTCTACAGTTGAAAATGGTTCAGCAGATGTCAATAGGAAACCTGATGAAAAGTCTGCCCAGGTTGAAATGAACAGCAAGGTTAAGTTAGGATCCTTCACTCTAGTTGTTTCTGTCTTTTGCCTATGTTTTATCGAGGGGTGAGTTTTTGCTTAATAAATAGATGTGTCTCCATCTTTATCTTTTGCATGCATCTTTTGATTTTCAGCCTGTACCTTCCAAGAAGAAGATAAAGAAAATAAGTATTCCAGTTTCCGAGAAGGTATATGATGCAATGTCTGCAGCTAATCTAGAGAAAGCAAAAGAGGAGGAATACAAGATGGCCTTTCAGGACCGAGTTATGGAAGAAACAAAGGATAAGAAAAATGCTGTGGAAGCTTATGTCTATGATATGAGAAACAAGGTAGAATCGTAGAACCATACTTAATATCAAGTATCATGAAAGTTTTCTATATTGCATTTATATTTTATACTTAAAAAGTTTATGTGCATCAATAGGCTGTTATATTGCATTTAAAACAGTTTCCTATCAAGTTCTACTTTTGGAGTACCAGTTTTCTAAATATTGTGTTTTCAGTTAATCAATAAGTATCATGATTTTGTTACGGAGAATGAGCGGGAATCATTTACTAAAAAGCTTCAAGAAGTTGAGGATTGGCTTTATGAAGATGGTGAGGATGAATCTAAAGGTGTTTATATTGCTAAACTTGAGGAACTTAAAAAGGTACCCATTTATATCAACACATTTTCTTTTTCTTTTCATCATCTTATATACTCATTAGTTGTAAGCAATATCAATTGAATGTAGCAAGGTGACCCTATTGATGAGCGTTATAAGGAGAGTTTTGAAAGAGAACCAGTTGCAAATCAACTGTTAAATTGTATTCGAGGCTATAGAGAAGCAGCACTTTCCAATGATGGAAGGTTTGATCACATCAACATTGCTGATAAAGAGAAGGTTTGTTCATCAATTTTTTTTACAAATGGTATATAATTATCAATTTGGTTTTCAGTAGGGATCATATCATACACGTATACCTTTATCACTACATCAAGTTGATTATTTATGAGATAATTTTAATATTATTTTTCTTCCAACTGTGGAGATTCGTGTTAAATGTTTGTGATCTTTGTTGTTGGTTTGTTGTAGGTTGTTAATGAATGTATACAGACTGAGACTTGGTTAAATGAGAAAAAGCAGCAGCAAAGCATTCTTCCAAAATCCGGACAGCCTGTTCTACTGACAGCTGATATGAAGATGAAAATCGAGTTTATTGACAGGTAAAGAAATGTTTTTTTTTTGTGGAATAAAAATGATTTGTTTCAAATTATTAACTTTTTTAGTTAATTACTGCTTGTTGGTTTAGGTTTTGCAAGCCTATAATGACAAAACCCAAGCCAGCACCTGTTAAGCCACAGACTCCACGTACAGAGCCACCACCAGCATCTTCGACCCAGCAACAACCTGATGGCACCACAGATGAGGTTATGGATGCCGCAGATGGCAACACCAGTGAAGTGAATGAACCAGTTCCTTCGTCTGATCCAATGGAAACAGATAAGCCAGAAACTGATTCTCCATCTGCTTAAAATAGAATATATTCCATTCAAGAATTTATATTTGAGTTTATTTTGATGATTCAAAACTCAAAAGGAAAACTGTTATTGCTTCATTGAATGTGTAATCTGTAGGCAAGGACAAACAGTTTAATCTGTTTTGTCACTTGTCTGTGTACTACTTGTTCATGTTGTTAAAACTGAATGCAAAAAATTGAAATTTTTATTAAATTTTCTTTTAGCCAGCAAGTCAATAACTAAGAACTCTGATCTCATATTCTCATTCATTGTTTTAAATCTAATAATCAAAGGTCTGTAAATGGTACATTACAATAATTTTCAGGTGAGCCAAGTAATGCCAACCAAATCTCTCTTAAATTAATGAGAGATTAAAAAAATTAATCTCTCCTTTTTGGTGAGATTGGATGGTTGATATTTTATCTCACAAAAAACAAGTGGTTGAGATCTTCTTGGTGTTTTTACTAGGGATGCAAATTAGTTTAAGCTTGATTTTTTAAATGAGTTGAGCTTATTTAAAAAGCTTGACTCATTTTATTAACAAGCAAAACAATCCTAAACTTGAGGGCTTAAGGCTTAGTAGGCTTGGTTCAACTTGAAATTTACTTGGCTTGAGTGAATTTGTTTGAAAAAAAAAATATATATTATAAAAAAAAATCAATATACCAAACCTTTAAGAAACTAAAAATATCTTCTTGTCTCCTAAAGTATACCAACAAGATACCAACTAAAGTATACCAACCTTTAAGAAACTAAAAAGATTTATGCTGGTACCATATAGGTCACTGCTTAATACAAATGCTTAAATGAGCCAATTGACTGGTTACCATGATTCAATTGCAGTGACGTACTATTCTTTGCTCCACAGACTTATGTCTTTGGAAAGACACTCTGAGGCAGGTCTGCATATTCCACATTGCTCTCTGTCTTCTTATTCTTCTTCCTCTTCTGAGCTGCAATTATTATACAATTAACAAATCATCTAAAATTCTTTTTTTGCAAATTTATATTTACCTTTCGAACTCTCATTAGCTTTTCTCTTTCGTCCGATATTTTATCTCCCATCATCATATCCATGTTGCAGTCCTCGTCGTCAGAATCACTTCCAGCTACATGAATCAAATTATACATACCTCATAATAGAAAGTAATTCAATTATTCAAATTATACTTACAATTATTTTGCAATCCTCCGACTTCTTGATCACTCAGCTCCACCGATTGAATTTCAGCTGCAAAAAATTGCAAAAGGTCAATATCTGACCAAATATTTATAAAAAATTTATACAGATCATATAATACTGACTAGGTGTATGCAGAGACTCGTTTTCTGCTTCCGAAGATTGATATTCTATCATAGGAGCTTTACCCTTTTCTTTACATTTTTTTCCAATAATCAGTTTACGTGATACCACCTTACGTTTCTTTTTGGAGGGTTCAGGTAGTGTCTTAGACTTCCTAGGCATGTCATCTGCATCTGAAAAAAATATTTTCCCAGAACGTAGTGTTCTGATAAAAACAGATTTGTCGGACGACGATGAATCTTTCTTTTTTTCAAACACTTTACGATAGTACAGTCTTCGTCTTTGTCGGTCGACGATGATATCAAAGATATGGACCCTAGGGGGCTAAAAGGATTCATATCAACAAAAGGGGGATCAGGGACACTCTTAAACTTATCCATGACAATTTCTAAGTCGGACGACTTTTCATGAGGAGGATTTAGGGGACTCAAAGAGTTCATATCTAGGTGACTCAAAGGTGGATCATTTATGTATGACCTCTTATCATCGACACAGTCCATGGTGGGAGATTTTTCTTTCGTCCTTTCATCAATACGAACACCAGGACATGGTAGTTCAGGTACTTCAATCATAGTCTTCTTATATGGGACTAACTGTATATCCTTTAACAAATCTGTACATGAATTATTGGGATCAATAGGCTGTATGGAATCTAATTTGTCACTTATTCCTTGGTATATTTTTTTAATTCCTTCCTCGGAAAATAATGAATGTTCTGTTTTAGATGATTCTCCAATGTCACTGACTTCTTTACCTACAGAATCATTTGGTCCTAATTTCTCCTTACCAAATGTGCCTCCCATTTTTTAAATTACTTAACAAATCCTTATTATATTGGTCAATCGAACACCTGAAAGAAGATATCAATTCATATCTACATAATAATACAGAAAAAAATACTCCTACATTCACATCAACAAATGCTACATCTCTAAGGAAAAAAAAACGTCTCCACTGATATGAAAAATACTTCTTTTCTGACAAAAAAAGTTATTCCTAAATGCAAAAAAAATTACTACGCATGGAAAAATAACACTATCATTCAACAGGGTTATATGTCATCAGAATATCGACTGTATAAGATAAAAAGAAAATTCTATTCCCCAAATGATACCACATCATAATGGATTATATGTAATCAAAAATTGGGGGTTTATACTTAGACAAAAAAAAAATACTATTGAAATCACATCCCTCTAAAATAACACTATTCAAATAAATATAATAAGAAATATAAATCACACCCCACCAAAAATGGAAGTACAAAAACAGAGTAGAACACACAAATCATACTATCAGAAATGAGGAAGATGATTATAACAGAGAACAACACTCATCAAACACTACATAAAAACATAACAAGAACAAAGAAGAAGAAGAAAATATCAAAAAGAGAATATCAAAAACAAAATATCAAAACAGAGAACAACACTCATAAACAAAATATCTCTACAATATCTCTAAACATATGGGAAGAAAATCGAGAATTACACCACTCATCAAAGAACAAAAACAAGGAAGAATGTCCAACAAGAAAGCAAAACATTTGGAAACCAAAAAAACTAAATATCCGTATGTCTTCGAAGAAACCACCGACGTGAATGTCCTCCAAGAAATCACCAGGTACGGCCTCAGTATCCAGACCCCCACGACAACGATCGACGACAACCTTCAAACTCCGACCGCAGAAAATGGAAGGAAGATAATGAGAATAAAACCCTAGTTATTCTGGGAAAATGAGACTAAATCGCGTCTGTCAGGATGAAGAGGTGTTTTGAAAAAAAAGCTGAACATCTAAAATCGATTGATGTGACTATACGTCCAACACAGCTACTACTGCAACAGTTATTATAGCTATTAAATGTTCTTAGAACACTCTATTATCCAGCATGTGTCCACTAATTATAAACATCTAATATCATTAACAAACATACGACTAAAATTCTTTATACAGATCCAACGGCTGACAATAATACGTCGCATATGTCGCATGTCGCGCATATATATATTATAATTATTAACCACGGCTAATAATTAGAAAATATCAGTAGCTAATTTAATTGTCACTAAATTAGCCACGACTCCTCCAAATCCGTGGCCAATTAAGAGTGAAAAATTGGAGGGAATTTTTGCCGAGAAATTTACCCACGGATTTTTAAATTCGTGGCTAAATATTCAAATTAGCCACGGGTTTAGCCACGGCTAAAAAAGTCGTGACTAATATTCAACAATTAGCCACGGCTAAGCCCCTGGACGTAGCCCTGTTTTCTTGTAGTGTATAATTTAAATTGTGGATTCAATAAAGCGACAGACTCTCGAAATCCCACATGATCAACAATGGAAAATGGATTTTCATGTAATATAATCATCTTAGTTAAACACAACCTACTAAACTCTTGTGAAAATTTAAATTAGGTTTAATTTTCACATCCTTTGTATTATTGTTAGCCGCTATGAACATTTGGCTAATGGGATTTTTAACCTTAGTAGAGTGTTTGGATTTTAGATGAGCTAGGAGATGACTAGTACTATCACTGGGTTTACCGCAAAAATCTTTTTTACAATGCTTGCATCTGGCTATTTGAAAACCATTAACTATTACTTTTTCGAAATCTGTCCATACTTTTGAAACTCTTCTTTTTTTCGAACTATTATTTTCATTCACACTAATATGTAAAATATAAGAATTAATTAATAGAAATAGCTCGTTATGATAAATAATATGAAATATTATATAAATGGATAAAAATAAATAACTAATTGGTTTAGTCGTTTCAATGGGTGTTGAAGTAAGAGTCATATTGTCGTAAAAAGTCATGTTTTCACTCATATTTTCACTAAAAGAGATGAAAACAATTGAGGTTAAAGTTATGACATATAAGAATATAAGATATTATAATTTATAATATAATACTATTTTTATTAGGTTAAATGAAATAACTAATTGGGGTTAACTCTTGTGTTAGAATAAAAGTACAAAAATACGACACCTAGAATAAAAGACAACTATATTTAAAACGGTGGAACTAGAATAAAAAGACAAAGATGAGCTATTTCAGACAGGAAATACTGGAGATAAAAGACAAAGATAGAATAAAATCGACAGTTATTTCATTTAACTAGAATAAAATCGATACACTTACCTAATAGTCTAATACCTTAGTTATTTCATTTAAAAAAAATGTAGACATGCGACAGCTTACCTTAGGACCTTGGAGACAAGATGGTCAGCGGTGGAACAAGATGGTCGACGGTGGAACAAGAATAAGGACGAGTCGATTAATCTGATCATTTTGATTAGATTTAACTTTTAAGTTTTTAATTAGGAATTTAGGATATAGATTTAATTTTATAATTTTAAATATAATTTTATCTATTTAATATATTATATAAGGTTATTTATATAAATTATACAATAATATTTTTTTATAGGGTTTATATACAATTTTCCCTGGGTACGAGGATTATCCGGGACGGGGATTTCAATCCCCATCTCCGTACCCGGAAATGGCCGAGGCCGGGGACGGGGATTTTCCTACTTCTGGTAGGTAGGAAAATCCTCGGTGAATCTCACTCCTACTCAGAATCTCCCCTATATATATCGGATTAGCTTCAGATGAGATATCAAAATGAGATATTTGATCTTGACCGTCTGTTTTCCTCGAGATGTGATACTGATTTGATCTTGAGATGTGATCGGTAAAAGACAAAAATAAACTGATGATAGTTGTAAATTAACTCATGTGGGATAAAAATTAATGGTAGAATAAATGATATTTCACATGATATCTTATGGATGATATCTCACAAAAATGGTTTCCCATATATATATAAGCAAAAGAACTATTAGTATTAAAATATTAAACTAAATATTACTCCCTAATTAAATTTTAATTAAACTAAATATTAGTCATAGTTTAATTAAATTAAGTGTTGATATTACTAATGAAGTCTATTTCAGGTTAATGGACCAAGCCCAAAACTCAGATCCGGCCCAGAAATGAAATAAAAGATATTTGATGGTGAAAGGATCAAGTTGCAAATATTAATTAGTTTTGGACTGTAATAAAATAGAAAACTTTATAAATAGAATTTGTAAAACTTACATTCAATTAATTCAAACAAAATCATTTTTCCCTCTTTCGGTTAATCAAACTGTTACAGTTTTCTTTCTCAATCTTCTTCCCCTCCTTCCCGTCGTTCTCCATCTGGTGATCCCCGGCCTATCGTTGGAGATACTGGACTAATTTTCGTGTTATATGGTATCATTGGTCGACTCTGGGAACTCGCTGCTGCTTTCATTCTCTCCAGTGCGCTGCTGCTGCTGATTTCATGGATACTGAAAAAGAAACAAGCACAGAGATGGAAGCTTCTGTTGTGATTGAAAAAAAGCCATTTGATCTGGAAACAGCATTTACAACCAGGTCATCTGTATATTTTTTACATTCTAGCGATAATCCGAG
>LFYR01002184.1:384097-396093 GCA_001185155.1 Zostera marina
AGAAAACAGAAGTTTATTAATGGAAAAGTCTCCAGGCCTAAGGATGAAAACTCAGAAGAGTTTGAGGCCTGGGAGACAGTAAATGGGGTAGTTTTTTCTTGGATTATTAATGCTTGTGATAAAAACATAGCAGCCTCTATTAGATCTGCTGAGAGTGCCTATGAAGCCTGGGAAATTTTAAAAATAAGGTATAGTCAAGGGCAGGCACCTCTGAGGTTTCAAATTGGCCAAGAATTGGCCAATTTATTTCAAGGAGACATGTCAGTAAGCGATTATTATATAAAGTTAAAATCAGGTTGGGATGCTTTGCAAGACATCATCAGTAAGATAAAGAAATGTACATGTGGTGTTTGCACATGTGGAGCTATTGAGTCTTGTGAAGAAGAGGTTGAACAAGACAAAGTGGTTAAATTTCTTCTAGGTTTAAACGAGGAGTTCTTAAATGTAAGAAGCCAAATATTGGCTGGAAAAGAAATCCCAAACATGGATTCTGCTTTTTCAACAGTAATTAATTACTGATGAAAAGCAAAGAGGGGTCACCATTAAAAAAAATATAATTAAGAAAGTATCCCCATGGACAGTGCTATGGCTGTAAGAAAGGCTTCTAATATTAGGAGTGAGCCTTTCAACTCTGAAAAGTATAAGTTCAGTAGAAAAGGACTTAAACTCAATTTAAAAATCATATGTGACCATTGCTGGTTTTATGGCCACACTAAAGATTCATGTTACCATCTGACTGGATATCCTTCTGAGAAAGATGCAGCTAAAAACTCTTTCTCTACTGCTAAGAAGTTCAAGACAGAGCATGCTAGATCAGCCATTACATACACCATTACTGATGAGGAATACAAAATCATGCAAAACATGTTCCTGAAAAATACAGGTATTTTTTTTAACAATATTAAAACTAATTTAGCTTGTTTTGCATATAAATCTTCTAATTTTAAATGGATTTGTGATAGTGGTGCCTCACAACATATGTGTGGAAACAAAGATTTTTTTGTTAACCTTAGACCTTCAAATAAAATTAGAAGAGTCTTATTACCTAATGGAGATTGTTTTTTAATTGAACAAGTTGGAGAAATCATACTTTCTTCAACAATAACTTTGAAAAATGTATACTATATTCCAGACTTCAAATTAAACTTGATTTCTCTATATAGGATCATTGAAGATATGGGTATATGCATTTTTTTGAATAAAAAACACTGTTTTTTTCAGGATCCTCACAGCAAGGATCTGATTGGACAGGGTAGTGCTGAAAATGGGGTTTATACATTTGATAAAGAGGAAGTTTGTTGTGTTGCTCAAGACATCAAACTATGGCATGCTAGGATGGGGCATGTATCATATGATAAGCTTAGAATGTTAGCTGAAAATTCATGTAATAGCATTAGTTTTTCAAACAATTCTAAATCAAATAAAGAAATCATTTCTCTATGTGATATATGTCCTTTGGTTAAACAACAAAAATTATCATACCCAAAGAGTACATCTCAAAGTAAAAACTGTTTTGATCTTATTCATGTTGACATTTGGGGAAAGTTTTCAATACCAACATTTGATCAAAACTTCTATTTTTTAACCATAGTAGAAGATAAAAGTAGAACAACTTGGGTTTATTTAATGAAAGATAAAACCAAAGTTTTTGAGATAGTTCATTTTTTTATCAAAATGGTTAAAACACAATTCAACACTGTTTTTAAAACCTTAAGAAGTGATAATGGATTAGAATTCACTTCTTCAAAATTTAATAAACTACTAAAAGAGAATGGTATAATCCATCAATTCTCTTGCCCCTACTCTCCTCAACAAAATAGTAAAGTTGAGAGAAAACACAAAGACCTATTAAATATTGCTAGGGTAATTAAGTTACAAGCTGCCCTTCCAATCAAATTTTGGGGTTTTTGTATTTTAGGAGCAACATACATAATAAATAAGACTTGTTCTAAGTCTTTAGAAAATAAAACACCATTTGAGATTCTAAATGAAAAAAAACCTAATATCATGTTAACTAAGACAATTGGATGTCTTTGTTATTATGATAATACCAACAGAGAACATAAGTTTTCTGTAAGGGTAAAAAGAGGTGTTTTTTTAGGGTATCCACAAGGAACAAAAGGATATACAATTCTGGATATTGAATCTCAAAGAATAGTAATAAGTAGAAATGTTACTTTTAAGGAAATGATATTTCCTTTTAAAACAATTAAAGAAGTTTTTTTTAAAGAAAATCAAAACAAATGCATTTTTGATGATTTTATCTTAAAGATTTATGAAAACAATCATAATCTAAAAAATCAGACTATAAATAAATTTTCTGATGAAAAGGATGATAGAACTAAAGAAGTATTAGACAATAATCTAATACAAAATAAGAATGATAGTTCTGAATTCATTATAGATGATGAGATTGCATCTAAAGATGATAAATTAATACACAAATCATCAAAAAATCAAATATTAAACAAGGTAAATGATCTTGATATATCAGTTTCAAATGATGGAGCGTTTATGATTTAAATACAGATAATACAGGTACATCTCCTAAGTCATCAAACTCAGGAGAAAGTTCAGATAAAAATTCTGATAAAAATACCTCCCCTGAGTCATCAAACTCAGGACAAATTTCAGATAAAAATTCTGATAAAAACACTTCCCCTGAGTCATCAAACTCAGGAGAAATTTCAGATAAAAACTCTGATAAAAACACTTCCCCTGGGTCAATAAATTCAGGAGAAAATGAAAAATCATTTTTAGACAAAAACAACAGCTCCCCTGGGTCACTAAACTCAGGAGAAAATGAAAAATCATCCTCAAACAGGAGTGAAACTATTTCAAAATCAGATTCAGATAAGAATTTGCAGAATAATGATAAAGCATCTCAAAATGAGATACAATCAAATAAAGTAAATATTGGTCAAACAAATAATATAGAGTGTAGAAGATCAACTAGAATTCAATCTTCTTTTAAAAATAAAGATTTTTACTATATGGATGATACTGATTATGATAGTGCTAATTTTAGCACTAATCATCCATTAAACAAATATATATCATATAAAAAGGTAAATAAAAAGAAAAAAGAATACTTAAGAAAAATATCTATGAGTAATGAACTTCATAGTTATGTAGAAGCTTCAAAAAATCTAAATTGGGTAGAAGCCATGGAAAAAGAGATGCAAGCCTTAATATTGAATAAAACATGGGACTTAGTATCTCTTCCACCTACAAGAAAACCCATTGGATCTAAATGGGTTTTTAAAATTAAATATAACCAAAATGGAGAGATAGATAGATAGATAGATAGATACAAAGCTAGATTAGTAGCTCAAGGATTCTCTCAAGTAGAGGGTTTCGATTATTATCATACCTTTGCCCCAGTGGCAAAGATAACAACTATTAGAATATTAATCACAGTGGCTACTAATAAAAAATGGAATTTACATCAAATTGATGTAAATAATGCCTTTCTATATGGTGATCTGAATGAAGATATATATATGAAACCTCCATCTGGTTTTAAAAAAAAGGAAGACCAGAGGGTTTGCAAATTAAAAAAGTCCTTATATGGACTCAAACAAGCTTCTAGGCAATGGTTTGCTAAGCTTAAAGATACTTTACTGGAAAAGAATTTTAAACAATCATTTTCAGATTATTCCCTTTTCATCAAAGAATCTAATGAATTTATTTTATACTTAGTAATATATGTGGATGATATTGTTATTACAGGGAATAATGAGAAAGAAATAGAAAAACTGAAAAAAGATCTTAAAAAAATTTTTAATCTAAAAGACCTAGGAAAACTACAATATTTCCTAGGGATTGAAGTGTCATATTCAGACAATGGAATTTTCTTATCCCAAAGAAAATATACCCTAGATATTTTGAATGAAAATGGACTTCTAGGGAGTAAACCATCAAAAATACCAATTGAAAAACAAGATTGGAGAAAAGATGAATCAAAACCATAAAAAGATCCTTTCAAATATAGAAGATTAATTGGAAAACTAATCTATCTAAATACAACAAGGCCTGACATCACTTTTGCTGTTAGGACCTTAAGTCAATTTATGGAGAAACCCACTGAATTACATATGGATGCCATTTTAAACTATTAAGGTATCTTAAAAAATCTCCAGGACAAGGAATTATGATAACCAACAATAAACCCTTAATATTAAGAGGATATTGTGATGCTGATGGGGGTTCATGCACCCTAACCAGGAGATCAGTAACATGCTTTTGTGTTCTTCTAGGAGATTCTTTAATCTCATGGAAGTTAAAAAAACAAGAACTGGTATCTCAATCATCAGCAGAGGCTGAATACAGGGCAATGGCTAAACTTTCAAGTGAGATAACATGGGTAAATCAATTGCTAAATGAACTGAGAGTTTACAATAATAAACCAGTTCAAATATTTTGTGATAATATAGCTGCCATACATATAGCAGAAAACCCTGTTTTTCATGAAAAAACAAAACACATTGAAAGAGATTGTCATTTCACAAGAGAGAAATTAGAAAAAGGTCTAATTACCTTAAAATCAATTGGTACTAATGACCAATTAGCAAACATCTTCACCAAAGGAGTTGGAGAGATAGAAATGAGTAATACGGTGTTCAAACTAGGTATAATAGATATTTATGCCTAGCTTGAGGGGGGAGTATTAGTATTAATTAAAACATTAAACTAAGTATTACTCCTTAATTAAAACTTAATTAAACTAAGTATTAGTCATAGTTTAATTAAACTAAGTGTTGATATTACTAATGAGGTTTATTTCAGGTTAATGGACCAAGCCCAAAACTTAGATCCGGCCCAGAAATGAAATAAAGATATTTGATGGTGAAGGATCAAGTTGCAAATATTAATTAGTTTTGAGCTGTAATAAAATAGAAAATCTTATAAATACATATTGTAAAAACTACAATTTTAATTCAATCAAATACATTCTTTCAATTCGTTTAAAAGTTAGTTTCTTTCTGTTTCAAATCGTTCTTCCCCAATTTCTTCCCGCCGGCATCGCTCCTACTGGTTCTCGGCCTTTCGTCGTGAAATCGTGGGTGAATCTGATCTTTTATATATTTACATAGGATCCATTTTTGGAACGGTACCTGTTCCGTGCGGACACTATGTGGACACCATCGTCCACTTACTTAGGCGAAGGTCCACCGTTTGTCGCTTATGTCAGAAAACAGTTGTCTGATGAGACGTCGTCCCATACCGTGGAATCGAATCTCATGTAGCTCAACCTTACCGTCCACTATAGCTCAACCTTACCGTGATGACGGAATCGCGAGTTCCGACTTACGGTGAGCTCGTAGTCGTACGTTGGTCGTACCTGGCGAGACATACCTCTATGGCTAACTGAGCTTGTAGCCAAGTTGATCCGCTCCACGACGTCAGTTTATCCGGACGAAATCTTGGGATGACATTTGACCGAGGTCGGGACCGTGCAATAGAGAATTGACGTCATCGGATGAACGTACCGCACGACACGTGCCGTTCTAAAAATTGGGTGTATTTAAATTCCATAGATAATTAGACGATATAACCAAGAAAAAAAAGGAAGTAGCTAGATTGGTTAATTAAGACATAAGATAAATGACAGAGACTAATTTCACCATTGCTCCACAAATATAATCTTTTTCCCTTTACAAATAAGTCTCACAACTATAGCTGCTTCATTCGTGTAGACGTCGAAGAAATGATAGGTAATTATCTCGTTATTTTCGAAATCATCATAGCTTTCCGTCTCAACAAGCTCCTCTACGGAAAATCCTAACCCTTGATTCCAAATGTTACTATCGATCAACACCACCTGATTGTCCGACGTGATTCCATAGAATCTCCCTTCCAACTCAGCAATATCCGTTACCCACCAACCCTCACCGGTGTATCGATAGGTGCACCATATCCCCGTCTTCGGCATCCTTAAGCCAAGGGTAGGTTCACCGATCTTCAAAGCCATGATTTTAGTCATCTCTGACGACAGCGATGATAGGAGAGAAGAATGAATAAACCCCTCCTCCTCGCAATGCTCCACTTTCTTTGCGTCGTTATTATCTTTATCGACGATCATTTTCATTCTGGTCTCGGAAGTTATAAGATGTTTCAGTCTGTACGTCGGTAACATTAATTGTTGATGAAAGAAAAAATTATCGGTAAATATATATAGATAGTTGAGAGAGACGTGGATAAAGGGTAAGTATATGGTGGAGATAATTTTAAGTTCTAATTTAAGTTAAATTATTTTAAATCATTCATTTTGTTTTAAATTAGGAAAGTTTTTTTATTAATTGATTTCATTAACTAAAACTAAAGATAGTTAAATCATTAAATTCTAAATTATAGTTGGAGAATTTTCAAAATAAAGAAGAGATTTAGGGACATTAATAATTTTTAAAATTAATTAGTGAAGTTTTTTTTGTTAATTGATTTCTTTAACTAAAGATAGTTAAATCATTAAATTTTAAATTATAGTTGAAGAATTTTCAAAATAAAGAAGAGATTTAGGGATATTAATTTTTTTGAAACCAAGTACGGCATTGTAGTAGATTTAAAACCAACTTTGATTAACCGATATTTCCTCCACTCCTTTCAGGTTTTTTCATGTTTAGCATAGCAAAAACATTCCAGTATTGATAAACCATTGTCTCATTCATGTATTTGTGTGATTTCTTGTAACGGTGTTCCTTGAATCCCCATTCTGTAGTACAGATGATCTGCTTCATAATCATATCTTCACTCAGATGAATGCCAGTAGCTTTTCTTGTATTGCGCTCCTTCCATATGCTCCAACTAGCTACTGATAGAAGTGTCTAATGAATTCCCCAGATGGGAGAGTTGATTTTTAATTTATCAATTTCAGCACTCATGGAACTGAAGTCGATGCAGCTACTTTGCTGAATTATATTCCTGATATAATAGCATGAGTAGAAAATATGATTGATTGATTCAGCTTCTCTTCTACAGAGATAGCATATCCCATTCGACTGTAGTATCCTAATTATGAGTCTATCGAGTGTTGGCAATTTCCCCCACCTTATCCGCCAAAGGAAATTCCCAACCTTAGAGATCTTAGAAGTTCATATACTGATAAAGGATCTCGTTAGCCTATCAGTCTAATTGTTTCATAAACATTCCTTAGCGAGAGATTGTTGCCACTACCCACCCACTTAAGCCTCCCATCGACCCTGCATTCCATACATTTTTCTATTTCCTCCTTATATTTTAGAGATGATTTTCAAATTACAAACTCACTTTGCTTAGATATTATTTGGTCCAGTGGACGATTTTTAATGCCCACCTTCGGTCGTGCCTGCGCACCCCTAGTCGTGCCTGCGCACATTCGGTCCACGTGTCCCAGTCGTGATCGGATGGGCTTGATTATTGTGTTGTATCATCATACTTTTATTTATTGTGTTACTCTCGTATATTATGTGTCCTCTGTTATAAAAAAATCTAACTGTACAGGAAAAATTAAGGTGTTTTGATAATATAGATTGTGATTTTGAACTCCTAATGAGATTTTCGGCCCGGTCTAAGTTAGCACATTATCAAAAAATTAATAACTAGAATCAGATTCTTTCGGCATTTGCTTTGTTCATTCCATGGTCCGATCGGAAGAGATGCCCACTGACACAAATTTGAGCACGAACTGAAAATCGGTTAGTTTTGGTTAATGTAAGAAAACATAAGGATGCACAACTCGATTAGCCCAATTGGTAACCATCACTATTAACGTGGTTGAACTGTTAAATATTCAGATTTCGAGTTTTAATATATGGGGAAATTATCAAGTGCAATATCATTAATTGTGATAAATGCGACGCGTCAAATCCCAGCCGTGCATCTAACATCCGAAGGCCTTTATTCCGTTAGGCGGTTTTCCCTATCCAGTGTACGATACGTGCTCCAGATCTCGAGGTGTCTTGGTTAAGTTTAGTAACACTGATTTATTTGTTGTGTAAAACAATGTTTAATTTTTAATTGAAATAGTATTTTATAGTTGTTTTTTATTAAATTTCGATTAACTAAATTTCTTTTTGTCTGCTAATAAATGCTTGTCTAGACTTAGCTATTAAATATTTCTTACGGCACATCATACGTCTACTATTCACCACGTCTAACATCATTATCAAAAAATGTGCACGGCAGATCTTCATCCAAATCTCACGCGTTTATCTACTTTTTCCTTCCATTTCATTCATTCATATCTATTTTTTTGCAATCTACATGCTCTATTCGTCTACAAGGTATATGTTTGTATCTTTGTTACGTTTTTTTTATTCTTGGAATGAGGCTTGGTTGTCTTTTTATTCTTGACGTATGTTTTACTCTGCAATTGAAGTAAGTTTTACTCTGCAATTGAAGTACGTTCTACTCTGCAATTGAAGTATGTTTTACTATACAATTGAAGTATGTTTCGTTGAAGGCTTTTGGAAAAAAACTTTCATGACAAGACAGTTCGACACTACATTCATAGACTTCCACAGCTACTATCTATTCTACACTGACACAGATTCCTACAACTACTTACTTAAGACAATCTAATATCCAACTTTTATTACGTAAACATATGTCTTCAATAGCTAATTAAGTAGAGACGGTTATCATTCAATCACGTTGATCGAAGGGTCAGATTCCATACGGCACAGATAGCGCAAATAAGGATATTTAATATTTATTCGAATTCGATTAGAGGTATCTGAATTCGAATAATTCGAGGTATCTGAATTCGAAATCGTTTAGTTTCGGATAGTATTTTAAGTATCCTAAGGAAAGGAATATGATGATGATGATGTTGTATTAATGTGGGGAGTTGTAGAGCACAAATGTTACTAAGTTAGACGTGTGCATCAATTATTTACAGGAAAAGTGTCTAATAGTGTTGTCAAAAATATTAATTAGCTATCCGGATAATCTAAATTCGTCTGATTAGAATTTGAAATTTCAAAATCCGTATCTAAATTCGACTAAAATATCTGAATTCGGATATCCGAATTCGATTCGAATAACATTTATAAAAACACCCAAAAATAATATTTTATTTTTTTTGTTAAAAAAACCTTGTAATATATTTTTTTGAAGCAAACCCTGTAGTATATATTTTTTTGAAGCAAACCCTGTAATTTTAACATATAAAAATCCAACACAATTTAACATATAATTATTAAATCCAACACAATTTAACATATAAATATTAAATCCAACACAATTTAACATAACAAGTATCCATCCAACAGAATTTAACATAAGTACTTAACAATTAACAATTATTCCAGCCTAATTTAAATTTTTAACATAATCTAAGCTTCATTTTATAAAATCAAGATCATCCAATCATCCATAGAGATATCGAACAGGTTAACCATCATCCATTGAACATCTGTTTAAGAATAAAAAAACCAATATTCAAGTAGGAAATATAAAAATAAAGTCCAACACAATTAATATTCGCAATTTACTTACCATCTTACTAATTAAGTACTTTAAGCTAATCCTTGCAACACAATATTGCTTCCACTGTATCAGATTTTAAAGAAGAACGAGTATCTTCAATTATCCGACGACCCCAACTAAAAGCGGACTCAGAAGCAACTGTAGATACATGAATTGCTAAGAGATCTTTGGCCATCTTGCTTAATGTTGGAAACTTCACTCCAGTATCATTCCACCAATTGAAAATATGAAATAGAATTAATGGATCATCTTTTCTCTCTGGATGAAGTGGTTCATTCAAATTAGTGTCTAACTCTGAAATTCGAGTTGGTCCCAGTTGTTAATGTCAAAGATCTCTTCCTTTTAATTTTATTAACTTCGGGATGTTCAGAATCACTTGCTAATATTGTAAAAGATACGCCGCGGGTAGTAGTATTACGCACACTAGGATTTTCTATAGGAGCATCTTGAGATATAGGGATATGTGTATCTCCAATACTTTGAACGTCTATTATGTCTCTAACCACACCTAATATAATTTACATAAAGATTTTTTAAGAGACATAAATATCAGAATTCAGAAACATAAATTAATATCAGAAACATAAATTAATATCAGAAACATAAAGATTGTTTAAGAAACATAAACATAAAAATCAGAAACATAAATTAATATCAGAAACATAAAGATTGTTTAAGAAACATAAACATAAAAATCAGACACATAAAAATCAGAAACATATATATCAGAAACATAAATATCAGAAACATAATTATCAGAAACAAAAATATCAGAATAAGAACATTAATTTATACCAAAAAAATTTACATTACCTTCGTCATTCCCTTGTACATTAGACATTGAGTCTATTAAATAAGTAGACTATTTAGGGATTCAAATCTGAAAATGAATAAAAATAAATTTTAGCAATTGAAGTATGTTTTACTATGCAATTGAAGTATGTTTGCATTGAAGACTTTTGGGGAATAAACTGCCACGACAAAACAGTTCGACACTACATTCATAGACTTCCACAACTACTATATATTCTACACTAACACAGATTCCTACAACTGCTTACCTAAAACAATCTAATATCCAACGTACATTACATAAACATATGTCTTTAATAGCTAATTAAGTAGAGACGATTGTCATTCAATCACTTTGATCGAAGGGTCATATTCCATACGGCGCAGATAGCTCAAATAACGATATTGCACTGGAAAACAACCCTTAATATATGGATTTTAATTTCTATATATTATTAGTATTAAAACATTAAACTAAGTATTACTCCATAATTAAAACTTAATTAAACTAAGTATTAGTCATAGTTTAATTAAACTAAGTATTAGTCATAGTTTAATTAAACTAAGTATTGATATTACTAATGAGGTTTATTTCAGGTTAATGGACCAAGCCCAAAACTCAGATCCGGCCCAGAAATGAAATAAAGATATTTGATGGTGAAGGATCAAGTTGCAAATATTAATTAGTTTTGGGCTGTAATAAAATAGAAAATCTTATAAATACATATTGTAAAAACTACAATTTTAATTCAATCAAATACATTCTTTCAATTCGTTTAAAAGTTAGTTTCTTTCTGTTTCAAATCGTTCTTCCCCAATTTCTTCCCGCCGGCATCGCTCCTACTGGTTCTCGGCCTTTCGTCGTGAAATCGTGGGTGAATCTGATCTTTTATAGCATCATCGGTCGATTCTGGGAACTCGCTGCTGTTTTCGTTCTCTCCAGTGCACTGCACACTCTGATTTCATGGATATCGAAAAAGAAACAAGCACAGAGATGGAAGTTTCCGTTGCTGTTGAAAAAAAGCCATTTGACCTAGAAACAACATTCACAACCAGGTCATCTGTATATTTTTTACATTCTAGCGATAATCTGAGTAATAAAATTGTGAATGACCTTCTTAAAGGTCAATCAAATTACCCAACCTGGTCCAAAGATATGAAACTTTGGCTAGTAACCAGGAGAAAGTAGAAATTTATTAATGGAAAAGTCTCCAGGCCTAAGGATGAAAACTCAGAAGAGTTTGAGGCCTGGGAGACAGTAAATGGGGTAGTTTTTTCTTGGATTATTAATGCTTGTGATAAAAACATAGCAGCCTCTATTAGATCTGCTGAGAGTGCCTATGAAGCCTGGGAAATTTTAAAAATAAGGTATAGTCAAGGGCAGGCACCTCTGAGGTTTCAAATTGGCCAAGAATTGGCCAATTTATTTCAAGGAGACATGTCAGTAAGCGATTATTATATAAAGTTAAAATCAGGTTGGGATGCTTTGCAAGATATCAGTAAAATAAAGAAATGTACATGTGGTGTTTGCACATGTGGAGCTATTGAATCTTGGGAAGAAGAGGTTGAACAGGACAAAGTGGTTAAATTTCTCCTAGGTTTAAATGAGGAGTTTTTAAATGTAAGAAGCCAAATATTGGCTGGAAAAGAAATCCCAAATATGGATTCTGCCTTTGCAACAGTAATTACTGATGAAAAGCAAAGAAGGGTCACCATTAAAAAAAAATATAGTTATG
>LFYR01002184.1:408063-421305 GCA_001185155.1 Zostera marina
TGTGCTGCCAAGATAAATGGTTCGTCTTGGTGCTTTAATCGTTTAGTGTTTATAGATATAATACCAAACGTATCAACTTGTATCCCATTTGTAGATTGGCCATCAAACCAATTGCAATGAAAGAGTGTTTCTACATGATTTGGTCCATATTGTAGTTCAATAACACAATTTAATCTTCCATAATAGTTTAGTTTATTCACTATTGGGTTTACATCTCTAACACTTAAATAACATGATGTCTCGGCCGACACTAAAATCCCATCGTTTTGAGTCTTTAGTTTCACCGAACTCGACGTAGAAAGAAACTTAATACCATTCATTTTATATCCTTTGAATTTTTTCATATCTATATTTGGACCACGTGAAAGTCGCCAAATGCTAAATTTTACTTTAGGACATGTATCTATATGATCTTTGAACCATCTTGGAAATTTTTCATGATGCTTTCTTTCTATATGTTTGGGATTCATTCCCGAATAACTACGACGAATGACATCCACATGAAGTTCTCTAAAACTCGTTATTTCATCTGTATTGAATAACACATATCGATGTGCTTGCTTAAATATCTGATGAAGCACGAAATCTGCTACCAGTAGGCTCGCGGGGTTGCGAGGAGGGCCGGAGGCTTTGAAGTCCACGACGCGCGCTCTACGTCAATGTACCTGCAGAAGTGGAGGGGAATTGGCGACTCCCTTGGGAGTAGGCGATTCGTGCTCCTTGGATTGCTTAGTGTGGTGTGGTCAAGTGAGAATGACTTGAGAGTAGAGGACCCCCAAGGACCCCTTTTATAGGGTCTTGGGGGACGTTTCCCCATTCATTAGCGTGGGGCCCACCCCATTATGGTGCCCTATTGAAGGGTGCCATAATGACGTGGGCCCTCCCAAGTAACGGCTGGAAATCGGCGACTCAGGTATGAGAGTCGCCGATTCAGAGGTGGAGTGCCGACTCTCCATGAGCCAGGTTGGCAGTCTACCAGAACTGACCACGAGGCCTAGAGTCGGCGATTCACCCCTGGAGTCGGCGACTTGGTAGTCCCAGTCGGCGATTCCCAGGTGTTTCCTTGAGTACTTGACGTAGACACTTCCTCCGCATTTGTGGAACTCTCCGGGGCTCCGGCATAAAGCGACGGAACCCTAGTCCTTGTTTAAGGGCGTTGTTGGGAGTGATTGACGTAGTCAGGCATGTCTCACCAGTACTCCCCCCTGAAGAGAGCATGGAAAAACACGTGTGTACCGCCAGTATCCCCCCCCAAGCAAGGTGATCCGCATCAAGGCCAAAGCGACAAGATGGGATTGAGTCATTGCGCTCACAGTGACACTAATGACTCCGCGTGGTCCATGTACTATCAGATGGACTGATTCACTATCAGAATCTAGTTCCAGGCCAACAGAACTACATGTTTATAGTCCTACTCTGATCAGGAGCGACTTTTGCTGTGGATTCTGGCCGAAGCGTCAGAATGCGTGGATTCAGTGTTAGAATCTGATTCTGGACGAAGCGACAGAATGCGTGGATTCACTATTAGAATCGGGTTCTGGCCGAAGCGACAGAATGCGTGGATTCTGGCTGAAGCAACAGAATGCGTGGATTCCGGCCGAAGCGACAGAATCTAGTTCACTATCAGAACTGATGTTTATAGTCCACTCTGATCAAGAGCGACTTTACGTCCACAACGACGGTTACCCCATAGGCCAAAGCGCAAGATGGGTCGAGATCATTAAGGCCGAAGCGACAAAATGATCTCCAAGTGTTGAAGAATTATTGAAGCCAAAGCGACAACATAATTCTTGGTCTATTAAGGCCAAAGCGACAAAATGAACCTGGATCCATTAAGGCCAAAGCGACAAAATAGATCCGATTCTGGCCGAAGCGACAGAATCATGCCTGCAAAACAAAAAACAACCTGCAAAACAACTATATCAGTCTAAAGGATATATTTATTGATTTACTGACCTTGCCGTGTGGAGCTGCCTCTCATGCTGCTCCTCCTTATGCTCAATAGATCCTTGATTGATCTGGCCGAAGCGACAGATCTATCATGCTCAAAAATGTGACAGCTTCTGGCCGAAGCGACAGAAGTGCCGGGAGAACTTGTGATACTCCCCTTGGATTTCGACGACTTCTGGCCGAAGCGACAGAAGTGTCGGGAAGAGCTTGTGATACTCCCCCCTTCAGATCATTAAGGCCGAAGCGTCAAAATGACCTCTGGTCTATCAAGGCCGAAGCGACGAGATAGACCGACTCACTATTAGAGTCTGACTCACTATCAGAGTCTGGTTCACTATTAGAACCTTTCCTGCAAAAAAGAAAACATCCTCCAAAAACGCATATTTAACTTATTGAACTTACCGTGTGATTTTACCTTCCTTGATGCCTCTTCTTTGCTCAATAAATCCTTGGTAAATCTGGCCGATGCGACAGATTTTACCGTGCTCAATTTTTGACGATTTATGGCCGGAGCGACAGAAGTGTCGGGAGAACTTGTGATACTCCCCCCGAAATTTGACGACTTCTGGCCGAAGCGACAGAAGTGTCGGGAGAGCTTGTGATACTCCCCCTCGAAATGTGACCACTTTTGGCCGAAGCGACAGAAGCGTCGGGAGTACTTGTGATACTCTCCAATGTGACGACTTCTATTCAAATTGACAGAAGTGTCGGGAGAGTTTGTAATACTCCCCTCGAAATTTGACGACTTCTATCCAAATTGACAGAAGTGTCGGGAGAGTTTGTGATACTCCCCCTCGAAATTTGACGTCTTCTGGCCGAAGCGACAGAAGTGTCGAGAGTACTTGTGATACTCTCCATTGAAAATGTGACGACTTCTTGCCGAAGCGACAGAAGTGTCGGGAGAATTTGTGATACTCTCGACTGAAGCGATTGTTAATGGGCTATCTTTTATTTTATTGCTAATCTTTCATATATATTACCCTTTAAATTGTAACTATGGCCCGAAACTAGATTCACAAGTCGTAATTTAGCCACTCTAGACGTAAATTAGACTCTGCTAACCCTATTGCTAGCCACTCTGGGCGTAGACTTGGTCGTACGAATCGAAGCTCAGCCTACGGTTAAATTTGCGGATAATTTATACCCAGATTAATGTAGAGTTGTGAAAGATAGCGCAAATGAAAAATCCTAAGAATGCAAAATTTTCAAACTCGAGGGTTACATTTGTAATTTACAATTACAACTGAAGTTTGAACCCTGATGTTGGAGAGAGCTTGTGATACTCTCTCTTGAAACGTGACGACTTCTGGCCAAAGCGACAGAAGTGTCGGAGGAGCTTGTGATACTCCCTCCTAGAAATGTGATGTTGTTTTACCCTGAGTCGGTGACTGGGTGTCCCAATCGTCGACTCCTTAAGTTTTGGGTAACTGTGAGGATTTTGACGACTTCTGGCCGAAGCGACAGAAGTGTCGGGAGAGCTCGTGATATTCCCCCTCTTGTAATGTTTTGATATTTTTGTCATTTTTTGGAACTCAATCAATTATTTTGCTTTCATAATTAATTGTTTATTTAATTTATTTTTTGAATTGTAACTAAGACCCGAAACTAGATTCACAAGTCGTAATTTAGCCACTCTGGACATAAATTAGACTCTGCTAGCCACTCTGGGCGTAGACTTGTTCGGACGAATCGTAGCTCAGTCTACGGCTAAACTCGTGAAATAAATTAAACTTCACAACTAACTTTAGACTTGCAAAGCTAATTGACGTAATAAGTTGGAGATACAAAAATTATCGGAAATAGGACTTAGAACTTTTTTGAGAACCTAAAATTGTAGATTTCATTCCCTAATGTGTAGTTGAGCTCTGGCCGAAGCGACAGAGTAATTTTTGGACCCGCATCAAGGCCAAAGCGACAAGATGGGGTGGGATCGTTAAGGCCATAGCGACAAAACGATTTAAATCTATTAAGGCCATAGCGACAAAATAGATTTTTGTATTGTGGGTACTTAGAACCTCTTGGGGTTAGGTTCATTTGTACCTTATCAACTACCTAAGACTCTACACTTATACCCTAATGTAGTTGAACTCTGGCCGAAGCGACAGAGTAACTTTTGGATCCGCATCAAGGCCAAAGCAACAAGATGAGATGAGATCATTAAGGCCGAAGCGACAAAATAATCTCCAAGTCTATCAAGGCCAAAGCGACAAGATAGAAGAATTATTGAGGCCAAAGCGACAAAATAATTCTTGGTCCATTAAGGCCAAAGCGACAAAATGGACCTTGATCTATTAAGGCCAAAGCGACAAAATAGATTTCTAATGTAGGGTATTAGTTAGAGTCGTAGGTAGTGATTTCGAAAGAGTGTCACAAAAATAAAATCTAACTATTCTATTTTGTAACTTGTACTAGCATAGAGACTAAGAGACTACAATTTAGGACTACAATTCTAGACTTGAACCCTGGTGTATTAGTCAAGCTCCGGCCATAGCGACAGAGTGACTCTCGATCCTTATCAAGGCCATAGCGACAAGATGGGATAGGATCATTAAGGCCAAGGCGACAAAATGATCCTTGCTATTAAGGCCATAGCAACAAAATAGATTGAAAACGAGGGTATCATTGATTGTAGTCGAAAATTTAGAATCTCGGGGCTAGATTCGTAAATGAGAGTCCGATTTAGATTCTTAAGTCGCACTTTGGACTCATAAATCGTAAACTAGACTTGTGATCGCAATTTAGCTACTCTGGACGTAAATTGGATTTTGTAACCATCGCTTAGACTCACGGGTCGTAAGCTAGGTCTGAGCAACGTGTATCATCCAGCCAAAGCGATGGATGATACATAAGGTTGAAGAGACGGATGTCATCTAGCCGGAGCGATGGATGATTGATCCGTCTGAAGCGATGGATGATTATTCTAAACACGATACTGCATATATCTCTATGGATTAAAGAGAGATTTATTTAGAATAATATCGCTATTGAGAATACATGAGAATAGCATGAGCGATGAATAAAACAATCGACATGTTTTGGTAGCTGGTTGCCACTGACAGAAGCATAGCCTGCATGGTTACTCTGGCCAATCCTATCTCTTAACAGGTAATAGTTCCTCACTACTAATGTGATGTACTTGATTGCGAGTGTGAACTGTGGCTCTGGTTGCCATCATTGTCATAGGATTGAGAGCGTGGGCTATGGTCATAACTGTGACTGGGCCGAGAGTGTGAGCTATGGCTTTCTTGGCCATAACTGTTACCAGACTGAGAGTATGAGTCATGACTTTGATTGTCACAACTGCTGATGAGAAGCTCCTCTCTGTATCGAGGAGGACTAGTCGAGGTTTCAGACTGGGAACTTGTATCCTCGTATATATCTTCTTTAGCATAGCGAGGTTTTTTCCGGTTGGGCCGCTCGACTCCGCCCAACTTATTATTGTTCTCCTCTTCTATCTCAATGAACGATTGAGCTCGTTGGAAGAGGTCGGGGAGGGTCTCCACTTTATGGAGCGTAAGGTTCTGGGCCAAAGGGGAGTAGGGCATTAGCCCATTCATGTACCCCGCTATGGCCAGACTCGGGATTAGGTCGTTCACTTCTGTCATCATCGAAGTGAACTTAATCGTGTAATCCCTCAGAGACAGTTTGTTCTGTCGTAATGCGAGTAGTGCGTTGGTACTGTATTTTATTCTGATCATCCCCACATGTTGGGCGATGAACTTCGAAGGGAGGTCCACGAAGCTGGAGACCGAGCCAGCTGGCAGACCAGAGAAACACCGATAAGCGTTGCCTTTGAGAGTGTCGGGGAATGCCCGACACAACAGTCCGCTATTGGTGGTCTGCAGTTCCAAGACACTAAGGTAGAGGTTGATGTGATCTTTTGGATCACTCGAACCGTCATACGCTTCTATCTTGGGTATCCACCAGGTTGGTGGAAAAGATTCTTTCAAAAGGTCCTTGTGAAAAGGAATGCTTTTGATTCTCAAGAACTCGATCGGACTGCTGGCGACCGGATTGTCGGCCAGCTTCCGACGAAGATCTTCCACGAACTTTGTTGTAAGAGTCTTGTGAGTGCGACTCTTGCTAGGTCCAGCTTTTTCCTTAGGATGTGCTGGAGATTTCCTCTTTTTCTCTGTAGATGGAGGATAGTAAGACCTAGATTCACCCGCTCTTTCGCGGGTGATGGCCTTCTTGCCCCTCACTTTCTCGAGGTTGCTAACTCTTTTTTCTATGGAATCCATAAAGTTAATCAACCTCTCTTGTAGCGCAGGAGTTAGGTTCGCTCCCCCATTTGATGGGAGTGATGAGGGCACCTCATGTGTCGAAAGTGGTATATTGGAGGTTGGTATAGTACGGGAACCAGCCCTCCTACTAGAAGCTCCTACCTCAGTAGCAATGGCGAGAGCTTTCTTTTTATGATCCTTAGTAAAATGAGCCATAAATGGGACGGTTGCTTCTATTGGATCGAAGCAACAGACTACGAGTGGAAGTTCTTCCGAAGTGCCGGAAGCTATGGGTAGGTACCTGCCCCCTCCGGGTGTCACAAAACAGAAAAATTTTGTACAATATTTCTTTGTAATTTTGTGACCCCCTTGAGCAGTACTACTAGTCCCCAAAGTTTGAAATTAGCAAAAAATATCGAAAAAATTTTGCAATTTTTCTGTAGAAAATCGTGCTGCCGGAGGTGGTTTTCGGGATGCCTGTTTAGACCTATCCCAGAAAAGATTCCTTGCACTGTTGGGAAGTTCTGCTCTTCTGTACTCGTAGAGAAAACTTTTTTCACGTGAAGTGTGGTCGTAGAATTCCAAAATCAGATCTGGGTATTCCGGAGGTGGACCGATAAAATCACTAGTAGTGAAAAAAGGTAAAAAGCCCCATGCTCTTTTTTTTTTAACCGAAACGACGATGTGAGTCCAGGCAAAGCGATGGATTTTCGTTTCGGTAAAAGAGCTGGGCTATGCGTGGTCTTATTCAGCCGAAGCGATGATTGAAGACGATGACCGAGTCGACAATTCAAGTGTGGGAATCGCCTACTCAGTGTGGGAGTCGGCGATTCAATTGTGGGAATCGCCTACTCAGTGTGGGAATCATCGATTCCCAGGATAGGTGATTTTCTATGAAAAATCCAGCCTATGTGAAAGTGTAAGTACCAGAGTAAAAGGCATTGACAGCACTTGCTCAAAAAGCTAAAGGAATCGGCGGCACCCTATGTGGAGTCGGCGATTCAACTTATTGCCTTTTTGAACCAAGCCGTGGACAACACTCTTAGCTAGCAGAATAACCGGAATTGGCGACTCACTAGGTGGAGTCGGCGATTGCCTGTGTGAATCGGAGATTCCTTGACACAAAGTCAGCGATTCACCCTAAGGGAATCGAGCCGAACTTTTGCGAAGAAAAATTCGCGATTACGACGGGATATCGTAGTTCGATTGTCCCACAGACGGCGCCAGCTGATGAAGCACGAAATCTGCTACCAGTAGGCTCGCGGGGTTGCGAGGAGGGTCGGAGGCTTTGGAGTCCACGACGCGCGCTCTACGTCAATGTACCTGCAGAAGTGGAGGGGAATCGGTGACTCCCTTGGGAGTAGGCGATTCGTGCTCTTTGGATTGCTCAAGTGTGGTGTGGTCAAGTGAGAATGACTTGAGAGTAGAGGACCCCCAAGGACCCCTTTTATAGGGTCTTGGGGGACGTTTCCCCATTCATTAGCGTGGGGCCCACCCCATTATGGTGCCCTATTGAAGGGTGCCATAATGACGTGGGCCCTCCCAAGTAACGGCTGGGAATCGACGACTCAGGTATGGGAGTCGCCGATTCAGAGGTGGAGTCGTCGACTCCCCATGAGCCAGGTTGGCAGTCTACCAGAACTGACCACGAGGCCTAGAGTCGGCGATTCACCCCTGGAGTCGGCGACTTGGTAATCCCAGTCGGCGATTCCCAGGTGTTTCCTTGAGTACTTGACGTAGACACTTCCTCCGCATTTGTGGAACTCTCCGGGGGTCCGGCATAAAGCGACGGAACCCTAGTCCTTGTTGAAGGGCGTTGTTGGGAGTGACTGACGTAGTCAGGCATGTCTCACCAATATCTTATCATCAAGATTAGTGTGTGTAGCTTTACCAATATACCCATTACAATTACGATCAGGTCTATTGGATTTTGTTTCAACATTTTCTGACAAATAACGAGAACAAAATATTAAACATTCTTCGGCAATATATTGTTCAGCAATACTCCCCTCAGGTTGGCTTTTATTCCTAACATAACCTTTTAATATTTTCAAGTACCTTTCAATAGGATACATCGACCGATAATGCACTGGTCCTGCCACTTTTGCCTCAGTTGCAAGGTGAACTGACAAATGAACCATTACTGTGAAAAAAGATGACGAAAATATCTGTTCCAATTTGCATAACGTTATTGATATGTTCTTTTCCATTTGATTTAAATGATCGATATTCAGAGTATTGGAGCACAAATCATGGAAGTAGTTGCATAATTCTACTATCGAAGAACAAACATCTTTGGAACATGAATTTCTCAATGCAATAGGCAATAATTGTTGCATTAGCATATGACAATCATGACTTTTAAGTTGCATAAGCTTCTTATCTTTTGAATTCACATTTCTTGAAATATTTGAAGAATATCCATCTGGAACCCTAATTGACTTCAATATTGTGCAAAATAATTTTCTTTGATCTAAGGTCATAGAAAACGGCGCAAAGGGGATGTGCCACTTTCCATTATCTTTTTTGTATGCATGAAGATTTCTGCGAATTCTTTGATGTTTAAGATCTTCTCTCGCTTTCCAATTATCCTTGGATTTGTTCACTACATTAAGCATCGTATTAACTATGCTGTCACAGATATTTTTCTCGATGTGCATTACATCAAGATTATGCCGAATCAAAAGTGATTTCCAATAGAGTAAAGAAAAGAATATATTTTTCTTCTTCCATCCTTCTGCAAATGTAACTGGTGTACCGAAGTTTCCTTTTCCTAATGCTTTCTTTGGAAGTTCATTCAACTGAAATTTGATTATACTTCAACAAATCAATTCTTGAATATACTTTGAAAGTAAAAGTAATTATATTTTTGAAAGTATATAATTTTACCTCTTTTAGTATGTCCTCACCGGATCTAATTGGAGGTGCTGTATCCAATTCGATTTTATTATTGAACTTTGATTTTTCTTTTCTATATGGATGTGAAGGATCCAGAAAACGACGATGTCCCATAAAACATGTCTTTTGACTCCCTTTCAAATATAAACTACATGTATTGTTCAAACATACACCACATGCCACTTTTCCTTTTGTACTCCATCCAGATAAGTTTCCATATGCTGGATAGTCATTGATTGTCCATAGCAGAGCCACTTGCATTATAAAAGTTTCTTTCTTCACTGAGTCATAAGTTTGAACACCATCATTCCATAATAACTTTAACTCGTCTATTAATGGTTTTAAATACACATCAATATCATTGCCTAGTTGTTCTGGACCTAGAATCACTAATGATAGAATCATATTTGATTGTTTCATGCACAACCATGGTGGCATGTTGTATGGGATAAGAACAACTGGCCATGTGCTATGTGATAATGTCATTGAACCATAGGGATTAAATCCATCTGATGCCAACCCAAGTCTAACATTTCGAGGTTCTATAGCAAATTCTGAATTGACACCATTTAACACTCTCCATTGTTCCGTATCTGCTGGATGACGAAGTACGCCATCTCTCAAACGATGATCTTCATGCCATGTCATATCAGTACACACCTAGTTTGAATAAATTAAAATATTTTAGAATGTGATTGATTGACGAGTATTTGACACATAAGAAATCAACAACGTGTACATACCTTACTACACATATACAATCTCTTAAGTCTTGGAACCAAGGGGAAGTGTCTCAAAACTTTAATAGGAATGCGTTTCCCATTCGCTTTTCTTTCGACCTTCCATCTTGGCTCATCGCATCGTATACAAGTTTCTGAATTTTCAAATTCTTTTCGATAAAGAATGCAATTATTTGGACATGCATCGATCTTCACGTAGTTCAATCCAAGATCTCTAAGGTATGATTTTGCTTCATGCATTATTTTAGGAATTGAAGTATCACCCGAAGGAATAACATCTCGTAAGAATTCCAACAACATCTCAAAGAATTTGTTAGAAACCCCATTCAAGCATTTTAGATGGTATAAATAGAGAATAGCAGATAATTTGGTGTATTTCGTACAACCAGGATATAATTGTTTATTGCATCTCTTAACCGGCGGTTGAATTTTGGATCATCAATCGGAGTATTTATCGGATCATCAATCGGAGTATTTATCGGATCATTGATCGGAGTATCTATCGGAGCATTGATCGGAGTAGCTATCGGATCATTGATCGGAGAATCTATCGGATCAATGATCGGAGTAGCTATTGGATCTTTGATCAGAGTGGTTGCAAGATCATTGATAGAAGCCATTATTGGATCATTGATCGGACCATCGATCGGAGTATTTGTGGGATCATTGTTCAAATTATCCGGATGATTGATTGGAGAAATAATTAGATCGTCTATGACAATATTAGTCATTCCTTCATCAATCAGATTAGCGACTGGATAATTAATTGGATCAACCATTGCTTCATTTACTAAAAGGGTCATCTCATTTTCTACTATCATAAGAGGTGCAGTAGAAACTGCTATTTCACGTCTCTTGCGTTTCAATGCTTTTTTATGTGCTCTCGAACCTGGAATTAATTCTCCATGCATATACCATGTCTTATACCTATATGCATTGTCAAAACTAAAGAGTATGACATGCTCACTAATGGTCTTACGATTATAATATTTGCCATTGTGACACTTTGAACAAGGACATGGTAGTTTTAATCCAGGCTCCATCTTGTGGTTTGAATAGATTTCAGCAAAATCTAAAAAACTAACATACAAATAAAAAGAAACCTCTTAAAAATCAATATTTAAATGAAAAAGGTATTAAAATAAGTATTCAAAAAACTTATACAAAAATAACTAACTCTAACTAAACATTTCTAAATAATATAAAATCTAGCATAATATAACACTATAAAACTATAAAATTAAACACGATGTGAATCATATGATAGTCGATAGAAACTAAGAGTTTATAAATCGCAAACATTCATTTATTTTGAAATCGCAAACTCGAATTAAACATACCATCATCATATAAATTTAATGAAGAAGTTTGAGGCAGCTATATTAAATTCATAACATGATATAACAGAATTTTAGAAAACAGGGATTTGAAATAGGGTTACCATGCAAGAAACAAAAAATAAATAAAGGAAGAAGAATATTAACTGAGTGTCCTGTTTTTGTTTTTTGTTTTTTTTACCCTATCACTATATCAGTAAATAGATGATGTAATGCATGTTTGAATGATAATATAATCAAATCAGAATAACATCAATCGTGATATTCATTCATAAAAGTAGAAATAGAGAATTGGGTCAAATTAAAAAAAAAATGAAGAGAAATTAAAATAGAAACAAATGAACAGATTTTGATGAAAATAGAAACAAAGAATTTTTTTAGGGATTTAACATATTTTTTAGAGATTAAATAAATCGTGGACAAACAAATGAACAAATCGTGGATTTAACAGATCTATTTTTGTCCCAAACCAAACTAAAAGAAAATAAGAATAGAATACACATTACCGTGTAGGATATGGGAGTGCCGGAGTAGAGATCGATTTGTGAAGTACAGGGATTTAGCAAATCACTGCCGAGATTAGGGATTTAACGTCGCCGCTGCCAGAAGAATTCGACGTGAGAAAGAAATATCTGCCAAAAAAAATATCCACCTTTGAGTTTCCTTTTCCAAGTGGAATGAAGATCGAGTGTGAGTTTAGTATCAACACCTGTGAATTTGGAATAAACTATATCAAATTAGCCAATAATTAAATTAATTGTTTCAAGTTCCACATTAATATGAGGTGAGATGAGTCAGAGAAGGAGAGGGATTTGCTTATTTCAGATCAACTACAATATTACAATATTAGTTTAATACTGTATTTTTGTTTAGTTTATTACAATATTACAATATTAGATCAACTACAATACTACAATATTACAATATTAGTTTAGTTATTCACAATATTACAATTTATTAGTTTATTATTGTATTTTTTACTAGATTAATACTGAATACGTACTGATCATAAAAATATATTGATCCACAGACCAAAAAAAATCAAGTATTTCATACTGAATTCATACCAAAAATGGTGTATTCATACCAAAAAATCAAGTATTTCATACCCAAAAAAATATACTGAATTCATACTGGTGTCTATTTCACACAAAATGGTTTCTTTTTCAGAAATGAAGTATTTCACCCAAAAGTAAATGAAACTATCACATGTTCTTAGAAATGATACCATCATGCTTCACAAGTTTACATATATAATAATCATTAAAAATTGCAATTTTAAGAATATAAATAACGGAATGGAATGGACTAGAGGTGATGAACTTACCTGGAAGATGCTTGACGGCGGACAGGAGTGAACAAGAAATTGTTCGTCGGAAGAATGGAGTGATCGTCGGCGAACTGGAGGGATCGTCGGCGGACAGGAGGGATCGTCGCCGGACTGGAGGGATCGTCGCCGGACAGGAAAAATCGCCTGAAGGATTTGGAGAGTTTTAACTTCAAGAACGATTTGGGGAAATCGATTTGGGGTTTTAGGTGTTTGATTTGGGGAAAGTCGATTTGGGGTTTTGGGGGTTTGATTTGGGGAAATAACTATAAAATGACTTAATTTAACTAAATTTATACTTTTGGGAAATCTTTTAGGAAATAACTATAAAATAACATTTAAAATCTTTTGGAAAATAACTTTAAAATGATTTAAAATGACTTAACTTAGTTTATACTTTTGGGGATATTACAATATAACTTAGTTTAAAATTTAAAAGTTAATATTAGAATTTATTAAAATCACTAGTTGTAATTAATTTTTAATAATTTTTAAAAAAATCACTAGTTGTTAATTTTTTATTTTTTAGGATTTATAATTTAAAATAACTTTAATTTATAACTTCTTCTATTTTTTTAATGTAAAATAAATTTATTTTATAAGTTTTAAAATATTTAATTTATTAAATTGATTTTTTACTTTTTAGGATTTATAATTTAAAATAACTTTTATAATTGAAATTTTAACTTTAAAAATTAAAATACCTTCTTTAATTTAAATTTATTTTTTAACTTTAAAATTTAAAATATCTAAAATAACTTCAATTT
>LFYR01002184.1:436712-450021 GCA_001185155.1 Zostera marina
CCCCAGACGTCGTCCCGTGAAGGCAGACCCACAGCCCGGATGAACGTGGTCGCGGTCGCGGACGTCCCCTGGACGGGCTTAAGGGGCCGGCTTCGAGGACCCCGACAGGAAGTGACGCAGGTCATTGGCCGGGAGGGACGAGGACCCGCGGGAACGACGAGGGCCACGCGGCCGACGACGCCTTGGAAGAGGAGTGGGGTCGGCGACGGCAGCAGGAGCGACGGTCGTACCTTGCGCGCGGAAAGCACGCGAGGTGCCAGCAGAGCCCAAGGTATCAGGGTAGGTGACGGGAGGAAGTTCCGCGATAATGTCGGAGCGGCGAATCTGGGAGAGGCGACGGTGGACGTCGATCAACACGGCATTGAGGCGCTGAGTCTCGGCCACGACAACACTATTGGGAACACCAGTAGGCGACAGCAGACACAGGGCCCAGGTGGCATGCTGAAGCTGCACTTCGCGACCATACTCCTCAAGGATGTCTCGAGCACTCATAGCGGAAAGGAGAGGGGATGCAAAAAATAGGGGACTCAGGCAGCTTATTTATAGAGAAGTAAAGAAGGATGGGCCCGGGAACCGAGGAACTTTAATGAAAGTGGGTGGGGGGCGAAAGAGGGGTGGACGGCCCCAGGCCCCCAGGCCTGCCAAGGAAGGGGGGGAGTACTGTTGGTACCATGGACCGCGGACCGCGGCCCATGGACCGAACCGGCCCGGTCGGCCCAGACGGACGGACGGGCCCGACGCACGAGCCCACGAGGCCCAACGACAGCAAGTGAAGGTTATAAATACCTCCCCTGGTCCAACTAGGGGAGGGGTTGATAATTTTGAGAGAAAGAGACTTGTACTAGGTTGGACGGTGAGCTAACTCCGGCGAACCCTCACACCAACAATAATCTTAAAAATTACTGCGACTAGTTGACTAGTTAAGTTAAACATTTTATGTAACTAAACCTTGCTTAAGGTCGAAAAAAATCTTTAATTTCCAACTACCCCAAATGAGTTGTCTCTGTGGATGTATATATGTCAAGTTCGTCACTTGATTAATTGACCCTTTATTATTTTTGTTTATTTTTTAACCCCTTAATTAATTGAATATTACGAAAGTGTCATTATATTCACCGAAAAGTTGTTCACCGAAAGTTTTTTCTCTGCTTCTTAATAACATTCTGCAAGTAACCACAGTAGGGATAAGATAAAATAAAATAAAATAAAATAAAATATTGTATATTAAGAGTATTATATCAAATTAAAACACCAACTAATCCTATTTTACCATAAGACCCTTGACCCCTTAACTTCCCAATTAATACATATATAGCCGTTGCTAATTAATGCATAAACCTTTCTAAAAATAAAGATTAAGACCACTCACCAATTTACTCTCTTCGATTCAAAGATTCATCAATTAAGATTAAGACCGCTTTATTTAGTTCATCACTGCAAGTTCAAATATCAGTTCAAAGGCATTTTAGTTCCCATCTCAAATTACTCACGTCATTATAATCATCCAGCTCTTCATTCTGCTGCAACAGTCTTTGCTCTCTCGTTGTTATTCAGTCATCATCATCTCTCGATCTGTACTGTTATTTATTTACATACAATATTCATATTTAATATTACATTCATAAACATCAACAGTTTTACATATATTACATAACACTGTATTCATTCAAATTCAAATATCGAATACCATATATAACTCCAATTAAATCTTGAAGACTAATCCAATACAATCATCATCATACATAAAATTTAACAAGGTATCAGAGTATTAGATCCTATATATATAATATATATATATATTTCTTAAAAACAAAAACATTATTTATTGAGGGTTGCAACTCTCGGTTGAAATCTGCTAAGGGTCGCAACTCTCCCGTTTAGTTTCTGCACCTCCTTTATCGTTCTTGGGGGAGGGGTCATGGCTGTAACGGCCTCCACCTTTTCGATCCTTGGTTTGATCCCTTCTGGGGTTATCCGGAAACCTAGGAAGTGACCCTCGTTGACTCTGAAGGCGCATTTCTTGGCCTTTAGCCTCAACCCGGCCCGTCTCATATTGCCGAGGGTTTCTTCAAGGTTGACTAGGTGTGTTCCTGCTTCCCTTGACCAAACCAGAATGTCATCCACGTACACTTCTACATTCCTGTCGATTTGTTTCTCAAAGACGTGGTCCATCAGTCATTGGAAAGTGGTGCATGCATTCCTCATGAGCCCGAACGGCATCACCCTGAAACAGAACGTGCCCAGGTCGGTGACGAAGGATGTCTTTTCCTCATAATCCCGGGCCATGGAAACTTAGGAGTTTGCACCCGAAGCTTTGGTCGACTAGTCGGTCGACTGATGGCAGGGGTAGTTATTCTTGCGGCAAGCCTTGTTGAGGTTAGTGAAGTCGACACACATTCGCCGACCTGTGTCTGCCTTGCGGACCATCACCACGTTGGACAGCCACGCGGGGTATTTTACCTGACGAAGGGGGGGGAGGTACTCGCTCTCCAGCAGGTGCTGTGCCAAGGCCTCCTCCTTCGTCTGACTCTATGGTGTGGCGATCGGTCGTGAGTTGGAGGACCTTCTCCTGTTGTTGTCGCTGACTCACCTACAGGGCGGAAACCAGCTCGGTGTACTTCGCGTTCTCCTGTCTGTCCTCTCTCTCTGCGCATCTCGCCTGGTGACGCTTGTCGTGTCCCTTCCTGCTCCTCCTCTCGGTGGAGGTCGGAGACTTGTTTAGCCTCCTCCGTCTCGGCCTTAAGCACCTTGGTGAGGCTCTCTCTCCTGTACGATAGGCCGGACTCGGTTCGATTTGGATCCTCCTCCACTATGTCTATCCACGGTAGTCTCATTGGCTCTAGTGTCCTCTCAGGCTCGTGGCACCTCTCCGAACGACGCCTCGAGCTTTCTCCCCTCTGGTAGCCGCTGCATGTGGCCATCTTCCTCCTTCCTCTGGGTTGTTTGGTTAGTTTCACGTCAGGTTCACCACTGATGGTGTGTGGGCTTACAAATCGACCGCTCACACACGCACGCAACTCCCTCTCTAGTGTGTTCTCTCTATGTTCCATCCCCCTCCCATGTTGGACCATGGAAGGTATTTATAGGGTTTTCTTATGGGCCTCCTGGGCCTCCCTTGGCCCAGGCCCATCGTTCAGACAGGCATGTAGTCTGTTTGGTCTGAAGTCCGTTGGACGGTCCTCGGTACCAACACAAAGTAATATATTGCAACCATCTACACGTGTAATATAATAAAACAATAATATAATCCTAGATTAAAAATAGGAATTATAAAAATAAAAACATACCACTTAGGTTCGACATCAAAAACAATGTCTTCGAGGTAGAAATTTGTTTGCGCTTGTGTAGTATGTTGAAAGCATTTTTATTATCTACCATAGTTGTCGTTCCAAGCACTGGTGCGATTTTATAACCAAACAAAGTGATGGAGCTAGTAATCATATAATCGGAACTGCAAGAGGGGGGTGGGATCAAATCCATAGGTTGATGGATTTCTGCTGAACTGCCTCGGTTGGCGATCGGAGGAAGAAGATGGAACTGGAATTATATCCATGGAACTGTAAAAGGTATTAGAAAAAAATAGGAAACAAAACAAGAAGGAAAGGTAAAAAACCTGTAGAGAACGCAAAACAGATAAAAGGGAAATAGAACCTAGATGAAGATACTGATAGTGAATGGAGGATGGTCGATGGTAGAGAAAAAATGAATGTTTGTTGAAGTGGAACCGTCATTCAATCCACTGGATTTCTGTTAATTTATATTCATCAAAATAGATCTCAACAACCCACAATTATGGGCACTACGTACACAACAATTAACTAATTCTGTTTTAACTAATTACAGATTTATATTCCACACTAATACACCCCTTCAATCCTGTGAGAATGGTCTCACAAGATTGATTCGTTGTTGCGCAAATCCTTTAGGCGACAATGCTTTAGTAAGCAAATCCGCTTTTTGTATTGTTCCCGGAATATGAGATATGTGCATCGAGCCAGCATCAATTCTTTCTCTAACATACTTGAGATCAATCGCGACATGTTTTAGCTTGGAGTGGCATGCCGAGTTAATAGCTAGAAAAACTGCACTTCGATTGTCCAATTTTAGTGCAATTGGGATTTTTACACCAACACCCAATTCCACTAGTAGATTTTTGACCCACTCTAACTCTTGAATAGTTATTGCGATGACTCTATATTCCGATTCGGTGCGTGAACGTAAGACCATACTTTGCTTACGAGAACTCCACGAAACCAATGTATCACCAATATATATCAAATATCCTATTTGACTATTTCGATCAACTTTATCTCCGGCCCAATCGACATCGTAATATCTCGTAATTGTGAAATCAGAAACTTTCCCAAGTGTGATACCCCAAGATTGAGTACCCGAAAGGTATCTAAGCACTTTCTTCGTAGCCGTCCAGTGAAGAGGCTTTAGAGAGGACATAAATTACGACAACTTATTAACTGCAAATTGAATGTCCGGTCTCGTTAATGTGAGATATTGAAGTGAGCCAACGATTCGTCGATAATCTTTAACTTGTTTTATCGGTGTCTCATCGGAGTAAAGATCTTGGTTGGTCAACATAGGTGTAGTTGAAAGCTTCATATTGTCGAGATTAATTCCCTTGAGTAAATTCACGAGGTATTGAGTTTGGCATAGATGTAATCCATCCTCTACCTCTTTAAACCCTAACCCTAACTTGAATTCCCAAGAAATACGAGATGCACCCGAGTTTTCGTACTGCAAATTCTTCACCTAGTTGATCCATTACTTTTTCCACAATAAACTCATCAAACTCACGATAACAATATCATCGACATACACAAACAAAAATATCCTGCATCCAATAGGATTAACCTTGCACAATAAAAATAATGATGGATCCGAGCAACTTTGAACAAACCCCAATGTGATCAGAAATTGTCGAAGTTGTTTGAATCACACCCTTGGTGTTTGTTTTAATCCATACAAGGCCTTATTAAGTAAATAAACGTGATTTGGAAAATTTTGATCGATAAATCTCATAGGTTGCTGTATGACAATCCTTTCCTCGATGTCCCCATGCAAAAATGCATTGGAGATATCAAGTTGAGATAATTTCCATGAATTCGAGACTGCGATGGTAAGGACCAAGCGAATAGATACCAGCTTAACTACCGGACTAAAAGTTTCATTGTACTCCGATCCCTCTATCTGCCGGAGTCCATTGGCCACTAACCGCGCTTTCAATCTTTCCACTGATCCATCCTTCCTTTGTTTCACCTTAAAAATCCATAACGAATTAATCACATTATCATCTGGACTTCTCAGAATTAATTTCCAGGTGTTATTCCTCTGAAGTGCATCAAATTCTTGTACCATGGCGGCCTTCCACTCTGGAATTAGCAGAGCTTGTTTTGACGACCTCGGAATTGCAATATCGCTAGGTGAGATAGAGTGCATATTTTGGATTGGGCTTGACAATCCCACATTGAGCTCGGGTCACCATTCGATTTTCTAGAATAGGCCCTTCCAATGAAACACTCGAACTTCATCTTGTCGGTGAGCCTATGGTCGACGAGAAATTCCCGCTCGACGTTGGGAAGAACACTTCCGCAGGTTGGAAACTGATACAACTCGGCCGGCTACTAGAGAGATTGCAGGGGAGGTAGCGCGGGACTTACTGGAGATTCAAGATCGAGAGAGTGAAGAGGTAATCAAGCGTCCGAAAAGATTGGCTAGGGCTCCGAGACGTTGGGACGATTATGGTACCCCATTTGGGCGTAACTAAAGGGGACCAATTTCAATATTTAATTCAAGAACCAATTTCGTAATTTTAATTATTTCCAAAGGTTGTTTTAGGAAATATTTTAAATTTAATATTGTAAATATTGTAGTTACAGACAAATGGCTTTATAAGCCAATTTTTATTAAAAATAGCAACTACCATAGTATAGAAACCGTTTCAAAATTTCCACGACAACTTCCACCAACCATCCGACACAAGGTCGAGTACAACCTCCATCCTCCGTGGTGCTCTGTTCTTCTCTAGCTGTATCAAGCATCCAGTCAGACTGCTTAACAACAATCTTCTGTTTCGGACTCAGTCTTGATTTCAGAGGTTTATCCTCGCCGTGCGCGTCTCTAGGTATCTGGGATCTGTCGATCGTCGGACCGGAGACTCTCTTCATCTCAGGTGATTTGATTCTGAATTCTTGTACAATTCCTAAGAATTGTAGCACTTGTGCTTTCAATTTTCTCGAACTCGTTTAATTGCAGAAATTAATGGCTTCTAATATGGAGTTAACTGCAAATCCTGATTTCAAAAGACTTCAAGCATTACAAATGGAGCAAACTAAAGAAATGAATGAATTTTGTATCGTTATGACAAATACAATACAATGGATTTCAAATCAAATAATGAATATGGGAAAAGAAACAAAAATTCCAGAACCACCAGATGGGGAACAAAACAAGCAAAACAGAGAATTTGGTGATCAAAGCTACCTATCTTTAGTGGATCTCGACAACCCCATATATGCAGTTAGCATACTGAATGATGACAATTACAATCCAGCAAAGAATATTAAAGTAGACTTGCCAAGATTTGAGGGCAAAAATGTCGAAGATTGGCTATTTCAAGTAAGAAGATTTTTTTATATATAATAAGACTTCGGAAGAACAAAAATTATTAATGGTTTCATTCCATATGGATGGAATAGCGAGAAAATGGTTTTCTTGGATAGAGGCTAGCAACTTCCTCAGTGATTGGAAAAAATTTGTAAAAGATGTATGTAAAAAATTCAGCAAAGGTAATTATACTCTCCCCGGAGGCAAACTAAGCAAATTAATGCAAGTGGGCTCTGTTGCTGAATATCAAACAGAGTTTGAAGAAAGGTGCACAATGTTTAGGCCTACCAGATTACTTTATACTGGAAATGTTCATTTCTGGCCTCAGAAATGACATTCAAAAAGAGGTGGTAAAATTCAAGCCAAATGACATACAAGAAGCATTTGACATGGCAGCCTTAGTAGAAGGAAAGAAAGTAGGAAGTGGATCAAATTGGATCCCCAAAACAGCAAGAAGTACCTAGAAATAACAACAAAAAGAGCTGACAAATCCAGCAACAACTGAAAAAATTCAGTATGCAAAAGGAGGTCAAGAACAACCCTATACCAAACCAGTCTTTAAAAGACTATCACCTGAAGAAAGAACAGCAAAAGGACTTTGTTTTAACTGTGAGGACATGTTCATACCAGGGCATAAATGCAAAGGTAAAATGTTTATGTTATCTGCAGATGAATCATATTTGCTAGAAATGGAAGAACAAAAAGAAGTTATGAATATGGAGGAAGAAAATGTTGAAATACCCATCATAAGAAATAATGAAGCTCCTACTGGTATTAGCATGCATGCATTCGAAGGACAAATGAATCCAAGCACAATCAGGCTGGAAGGATTCATAAAAATGCAATCAGTGAGTATTTTAGTTGATTCGGGCTCCACACATAATTTTATACAATTAGCTGTAGCATCTGCCTTAAAATTAACTATATATGCTACTAGACCATTTAAAGTAGCCACAGAAAGTGGAGAAAATCTCACTTGTGACAAATTGTGCAAGGATGTAGAAATTAAAATACAAGGTGTGGTAGTGACATTGGATGTATTTTTAATACCAATGGCTGGATCTAATCTAGTAATTGGATTACAGTGGCTGAAAAAGTTGGGGTATATTGTCTCAAATTATGAAAAATTAACAATGAAGTTCAAATGGGCAGGAAAAGAGGTAACTTGGCAAGGTATATCTTGGATATTTGATGACCCATTAACAGTGGGAGAACTGAAAAGTCTATGTCAGGTAACCATAGAGGCTTATTTATGTTATTATGAAGCTTCTTCAAATAATGAATCCAGCAAGGTTCTGAGCAAAAAAAATTCAGAAATTCACGAAATACTAAACGAATTTTCAGATATATTCTCTGATCCTAAAGGTCTGCCTCCACAAAGAGAGAGAGATCATCTGATACATTTAATACCAGGAGCTAAGCCAGTGAATGTGAGACCTTATAGGTACCCACAATTTCAAAAAAATGGAATAGAGAAGCTAATTTCAGAGATGCTAGATAAAGGCACCATCAAACCAAGCCTAAGTCCATATTCTTCTCCAGTATTACTCATAAAGAAAAAAGATAGTGGTTACAGAATATGTGTAGATTATAGAGCACTCAATGCTCTAACTATCAAAGATAAATTCCCCATCCCAACGGTGGATGAATTGTTGGGGGAAATGAAAGGATCTACAATATTTTCTAAGCTAGATCTGAGATCAGGTTTTCACCAGATCAGAGTTTGCCCATCAGATACTCACAAAACAATATTCAGAACACATGAAGGCCATTTTGAATTTATGGTTATGCCATTTGGGCTAACTAATGCACCAACCACTTTTCAGACAGTTATGAACTCTGTTTTTTTTTTAAATATTGAGAAAATTCGTAATAATATTTTTTGATGATATATTGATCTACATCCTTCACTTGAAGAACATATAACACATTTGGGCAGAGTATTTGAGATACTCAGAAACAATCAGCTATTGGCAAAACTATCTAAGTGCTCATTTGGGAAATCATCCATTGGCTTCCTAGGACACATAATTTCAGAAAAAGGAGTTCACCCTGATCCAGATAAAGTAAGTGCAATGACAGAATGGACGGTACCCAAAACCATCAAACAACTCAGAGGTTTTTTGGGTCTAACTGGTTATTATATAAGGTTCATAAAGAATTATACTCAGATTGCTGCACTTATGACAAACCTATTGAAGAAGGACAGTTTTAAGTGATCTGAAGATAGTAAAACTAGTTTTGAGACTTTGAAGGCAGCTATGATAAAGGCTCCTTTTTTAGCATTTCCAGATTTTGAAAAATTATTCATATTAGAGACCGATGCTTGTAACAGTGGGGTGGGGGCAGTACTTATATAGGAATACCATCCTATTTCATTTTATAGCTGCAAAATATCTGGAGAAATTGCAGGTGCTTCAATCTACATAAAAGAAATGTTTGCCATAACACAGTCAGTCCATAAATGGAGACATTATTTGCTTGGTGCTCCCTTTACTATAAGAACTGATCACAGAAGTTTAAAAAATTTATTGACACAGGTCATTCAGACCCCAGAGCAACAGGTATTCTTATGTAAATTATTGAGTTTTGATTTTCAGATCGTATACAAACCAGGGAAATCAAATGTGGTGGCTGATGCTTTATCTATATCATTTGAAGGAGAAGAAGAAGAAGAAATTATTTATTCTCACTCATCCAAGGGAAATCCATGCTCATTTTTAGCTCTCTCAACTCCTATATATAATTTGATAGATGTAATCAGAAAAGAAAACAAGGAAAATAAGCCCTGAGAGAATTGATGGAAGAAATCAGCAAACACCCTAATTCCAAGGTTGGTTTCACAGTGCAAGGAGAAATTATTAAATTCATAGGAAGAATATATATATCAAAAAATTCTATTTTAAGGGAGGAAATTATGAAAGAATACCATTCAACAGTAACTGGAGGGCACTCTGGGATCAAGGCAACTACCAAAAGAATTAATCTACAATTTTGGTAGGAAGGTATGTCTAAAGATATTAGAGAATTTGTGTTAAATTACAAAATATGTCAACAGATGAAGCCCATAAACCAAAAGAAGGAGGGTTTACTCATGCCATTACCCATACCTAATATGGTTTGGAAGAATGTAACAATGGACTTCATCATCGAGCTACCACAAGTAGAAGGAAAAATAATCATCATGGTAGTGGTGGATAGATTATCAAAATATGCATACTTTGAAGCTTTACCCACAAATTTTAATGCAAGTATGGTATCTGAATTATTTACATCAATGGTCATCAAATTACACGGAATACCAAGTTCCATTGTCTCAGATAGGGACAAGATATTCACTTCCAAATTTTGGAAGGAATTGCATAACAAGAGTGGGACCAAACTACATTACTCTACTGCCTATCACCCGAAAAGTAATGGCCAAACAAAAGTGGTCAACAGAGGTTTGGAAATGTATCTAAGATGTTTTTGTCATGATGATCCAAAAAAATGGTTGAGCTTACTATCATGGGCTGAATTATGGTATAACACCAATTATCATTCATCTATCAAAACAACACCTTTTAATGTGTTATATGGGAGAGATCCACCAGGAATTGCACAATACACTCCCAGGGATTCAAGCATAGATGCGGTAGATGCAAGTATGCAAGTAAGGGAAGAAGTTCTGAATCACATCAAAGCTAATCTAAAGAAGTGCCAAGAAATTATGAAACTAAAGGCAGATACAAAAAGAAAAGATATTGAGTTTAATTTGGGCGATTGGACATGGATTAAATTAAAACCTTATAAGCAGAGAGCACTATGGCATATAGATTGAATCATAAATTAAGTAAAAGGTATTTCAGACCTTACAAAATTACACAGTGGAGTTACCCCAAGGCAGCAAGATCCATAACACATTCCACATATCAAAATTAAAGCCTTATAGAGGAGAAATACCACCACATAAAGAAGTAAAACCAATCCTATCTATCAACAATCAACCAATAGTCTATCTGGTGGCATTAATTGACGCAAGAAAAATATACCGGAATGGGAAGATGACGGACCAGGTATTGGTGCACTGGAATGATTCACAGCCGGAAGATGCATCTTGGGAGGATTTCCTGCAGCTAGCAACTTTGTTCCCATCCATCACCAATGAGGGCATGGCGATTTTCAAAAAGGGGAGAGATGATACAACTCGGCCGGCTACTAGAGAGATTGCAAGGGAGGTAGCACGGGACTTGCTGGAGATTCAAGATCGAGAGAGTGAAGAGGTAATCGGGCGTCCGAAAAGATTGGCTAGGGCTCTGAGACGTTGGGACAATTATGTTACCCCATTTGGGCGTAACTAAAGGGGACCAATTTCAATATTTAATTCAAGGACCAATTTCGTAATTTTAATTATTTCCAAAGGCTGTTTTAGAAAATATTTTAAATTTAATATTGTAAATATTGTAGATACAGACAGATGGATTTATAAGCCAATTTTTATTAAAAATAGCAACTACCAAAGTATAGAAACCGTTTCAAAATTTCCACGACAACTTCCACCAACCATCCGACACAAGGTCGAGTACAACCTCCATCCTCCGCCGTGCTCTGTTTTTCTCCAGCCGTATCAAGCATCCGGTCAGACTGCTTAACAACAATCTTCTGTTTCGGACTCGGTCTTGATTTCAGAGGTTTATCCTCGCCGTACGCGTCTCTAGGTATCTGGGATCTGTCGATCGTCGGACCGGAGACTCTCTTCATCTCAGGTGAAGTGATTTTGAATTCTTCTATAATTTCTAAGAAATGTATCAGGAACTCTCAGTGCTAGGACTATTTATTTCTTAACCTGGGCTGTCAAGCAATTTCTCCAAATTATTATTATTATGACTTGGGCTTGGACTGAAATTATGTTGACCCCCACTCGAAATAGAAATATCTGAATTAACTTCGGTTGGGCCTGATTTAATAGTGATCGAGCTTGAAATTAATTCTGGACTCCCAATAATAGCCGGGCCTGAAATATTAGTTTATGGACAAATATCATAATCATCCATGTCCAAACATTTATTTAGAGAAAAATCGTTTTCCTCAAACCTTACATCTCTTGAGATATATAACTTCCCAATAACCGGATCTAAACAGATATACCCTTCATAATTTACTGGATACCCCAAGAAAATGCACGGTGTAGATTTCGGATCCAACTTTGAAGACCTAACATTTGCACCCGAACAACTTTAAGATACCATAACCTGGTTTCCTTCTGGTGAGACATGCCTGATCACGTCAGTCACTCCCAGCAACGCCCTTCGACAAGGACTAGGGTTCCGTCGCTTTATGCCGGACCCCCGGAGAGTTCCACAAATGCGGAGGAAGTGTCTACGTCAAGTACTCAAGGAAACACCTGGGAATCGCCGATTGGGACTACCAAGTCGCCGATTCCAGGGGTGAATCGCCGACTCTAGGCCTCGTGGTCAGTTCTGGTAGACTGCCAACTTGGCTCATGGGGAGTCGGCGACTCCACCTCTGAATCGGCGACTCCCATACCTGAGTCGCCGATTCCCAGCCGTTACTTGGGTGGGCCCACGTCATTAAGGCACTCCTTAATAGGATACCTTAATGGGGTGGGTCCCACGCTAATGACTTGAGGGTAGAGGTCTCCCAAGGACCCCTTTTATCACAAGCTAAAAAAAAAAAAAAAGTATGGGGCTTTTTACCTTTTTTCACTACCAGTGATACTGTCGGTCCATTTCCGGAATACCCAGATCTAATTTTGGGATTCTACGACCACACATCACGTGAAAAAAGTTTTCTCTACGAGTACAATAAGGCAGAATTTCCCAACAGTGCAAGGAATCTTTTCTGGGTTAGGTCTAAACAGGCATCCCGAAAACGACCTCCGGCGGCACGATTTTCTGCTGAAAAATTGCAAAAAATTTGCGATATTTTTTGCTAATTTCAATCTTTGGGGACTAGTAGTACTGCTCAAGGGGGTCACAAAACTACAAAGAAATATTATACGGAATTTTTTTCTGTTTTGTGACACCCGGGGGGCAGGTACCTACCCATAGCTTCCGACACTTCGGAAGAACTTCCACTCGTAGTCTGTTGCTTCGACCCAATAGAAGCAACCATCCCATTTATGGCTTTTTTTACTAAGGATCATAAAAAGAAAGCTCTTGCCATTGCTACTGAGGTAGGAGTTTCTGGTAGGAGGGTTGGTTCCCGTACTATACCAACCTCCAATATACCACTTTCGACACATGAGGTGCCCTCATCACTACCATCAAATGGGGGAGTGAACCTAACTCCTGCGCTACAAGAGAGGTTGATTAACTTTATGGATTCTATGGAAAAAAGAGTTAGAAACCTCGAGAAAGCAAGGGGCAAGAAGGCCATCACCCGTGAAAGAGCGGGTGAATCTGGGTCTTACTATCTTCCGTCTACGGAGAAAAAGAGGAAATCTCCAGCACCTCCTAAGGAAAAAGCTGGACCTAGCAAGAGTCGCACTCACAGGACTCTTAGAACAAAGTTCGTGGAAGATCTTCGTCGGAAGCTGGCCGACAATCCGGTCGCTAGCAGTCCGATCGAGTTCTTGAGAATCAAAAGCGCTCCTTTTCACAAGGACCTTTTGAATGAATCTTTTCCACCAACCTGGCGGGTACCCAAGATAGAAGCGTATGACGGTTCGAGTGATCCGAAAGATCACATC
>LFYR01002184.1:457242-517796 GCA_001185155.1 Zostera marina
ATTTTGACGACTTCTGGCCGAAGCGACAGAAGCGTCGAGAGAGCTTGTGATACTCCCCCCTTGAATTTTGACGACTTCTGGCCGAAGCGACAGAAGTGTCGGGAAAGCTTGTGATGCTCCCCCTTGAAAACATGCACTTGAGGCAGTTTTGCTGCTATTTTACCCGGGAGTCGGCGACTGAGGCCACCAGTCGGCGACACCTATGGTCTGGGTAACTGCAGGGGGCATTTTTGTTTTTTACCCCTGTGAGTCGGCGACTCCCTCTATGGATCGGCGACTCCTAGCGTAACCGTTGGATCTTTTTGGGAGATCCTTGGGATATTTGGAGATTATACGGGGAATATATGCAAAATTTCCAAATAAGGAAATGTATCTCACAGTACTGCGAGATTATGTTTGGAGTCGGCGACTGCTCTGTGGAGTCGGCGACAGTGGCGTGATACGAGGGATTTGGAGATCGATTCCCGATCTCAAATTTTGTAAATTTCGGATTTTCTAGGGGTTTTTTGCAATTTTCCCAGGGGCTATAAATAGTGAAGAGTTCTCCCCAAAACCTCACAACACTTTTCGCCTCCTCAATCGCCTAAAACCCTAGAATTTTCTGTCGCCGATTCCCTTGTTTTATTTCTTGAATCGACGATTCCCACGCAATGTCTTCCCCCGATTCCCATTTCTTGGCTGAATCTGAAACGTCAGCCTTTGTTGCTGAAATAACAGCTGGTCTGGACGAGGTGTTGAACACCGTAGAGTCGCTGATTCCCTCTCCTGACAGAGGGGTTGAGTCGACGACTCCGGGAGTTCCACCTTCTACTGTGGTCATGAGTGCCTCTGTGCACAAACTCCTTGGCGCTTCGCCAGTGTCGGCGACTCCCCTTGTGGAGTCGGCGACACAGTGCAGGGCCCTTGTAGTCGTGCGAGAGCCTCTCGAGCTGGGAGGGATTCCCGAGTCCTCTGTGTCGGCGATTCCCATCGTGGAGTCGGCGATACAGACTGGGTCCATTAAGGGAAAATCTTTTAGGCGGAGAGGGCAAGGCTCAGGTGCCACTGGGTCGGTGACTGCTGGCCGTGACTCGTCGATCCTTCTCATTGGATCGGCGACTCGAGGGCCAGAGTCGGCGACTCCCATGGAGGTTGATGACTCTTCTGCGCGCCACACCGCTCCGTTGGTCGTGAATGCGGAAGGTCACATTGTGTCGGGACTGAACCCGCACCGGGAGTCATCCGTGGGTGATGGCTCTCTTAGACGAAAAAGAAGACGCACCACTGGTCAGGGCAAAATTCATGTGCCCGGACAAGATGAGGGGGTCCCTCCGCCTCTGAACATAAATTTCGAAGAGGCGTTGCATATAGACCGTGGTGCTTCCAACCCACACCGTAGAGCGAGTCGGTGCTCTGTTGAAAGAACTCCGCCACCTCCCGTGGACTTGGATTCCAGTCGAGATCCGGACCTCGACTTGGACACATACATTGGAGCTTTGAACCCATCTGGGTTCGCTCACTGTGAAGTTGCCGTGAACGGCGAACCAAGGTTGCTCCCTATAGGCCGCTCTGGGGACGGCGAATTCGAGCAAGTGATGACCCATGCCGACTTGGATGGCTCTGACGGACTGAACCCCCCTCCAACCTTAACGCGAGCGATGCTCGAGGCTTGTTATTGGGGGTTCAACTCTCTGGACATCTGCGATTCTGGATATCGCGCTATCAGCCTGCGAATCTTCCACCCCCAGGATTCCAGGCCATCCCACGGATCTACTTTAAGCACTTCTCTGAGTTGCCGATTCCGGAGATAATCAGCGAAGTGCTACTTACTTTTGAAGTGTCCCTGTCGCAGCTCCCGGCGGGATTCTTCGTGATCCTTCGTGGTTTCCTTAACATCTGCTGGGGCCTGAATATCAATGCCACCGCAAGCTTGTTCCTTCACTACTACAAGTGAAAGAGAACTCAAGATCTGGTCGCGTTGGATTTACGCGACGTCACTTTGACAAGAACATCGTCGAAGAACTGCCGACAAATTTTGGTTGTAACTGGAAGAAGGAGTTCTTCTTCATCACCTCTGAGTTTCTTCCAGGGAGTCGGGAAGCGTGGAATGATCCCCATCGAGTGCATATGAATGCTTCGATTGGGTTGACTACGAGGGACATAGAAGCCTCTGATCGAATAGCGTGGATCTTGACCGAATACTCCGTGCCGTGCGGTGTTCCCTTTGTCCTTTGCCAGAGGGAAGACTTCACTTTTGAGGATGTGGAAGAAGCTCAGAAGCCACTAACAGAGAAGGAGTTGGAGGGCGGAAAAAAGCGATCGCTTTTATACTTTGACGCCGCTCCTCTCTACATGCGCAAGCGGTTCCGAGAGGACAAGCTCATTCGACTAAGGAAGAAGAGCAAGCGTGCTGAACCTCGTCGGACCTTCGAGAAGGGATCAATCTGCACAGCCACCTCCTGCTAGTTACGTGCCCTACACTTCTGGTGTATCGCTTCCTGATTTCAATGCTGATCCTGAAACTCGGAGGGAAGCGATGTCACTCCTAATGGGCCAGTCTGGGACGTGGTATCGGAGCGAGCTGCTCAAGCATATGACTGCTATTACGCCGACTCCATTCATGATGTCGAGAAGATTCAAGAGAGATACAACCAGCTCGACACAAAGTTCAAGGAGAGCGAGAAGGTCTTGGACAAGCTGAAGAATGTGAGGTCCCGGATGGAGAACCTGATCGAAAATATTCTGCCGAAGAAGGACAAGACGATCGAGTCCAAGCAGAAAGAAATAGATGAATATGTCGCGAAGATATTGGGACTTCGCAAGGAGCTGAGATCTGCCACTGCTGACCGCACCAAAGAGATTGAAGGTTTAAAGAGTCAGCTAGCCGGTGAGATTGGGCACGTAGTCTCACTTGAGGCTACCATCGCAGATCTGAAAAAGCAAGTTGCCCAATATCAAGGAGAAACAACTGGGCTGAAGAGTGAGCTAGCTAGTGCAGAAGAGGAGATTTTGGCTCTCACGAAAGACAACTCTGCACTCTCCGGGAAAGTTGCAGGATTGGAATTGGACGTGCGATACCAATCCGATCAGCTTCAAGAGCTCATCTTCTTTGGTCCTTCCGTGTTTCTTTCTCTACCCCCTGACTACATCACGGACATAATGGCATGGGTAGAGCAGCATCCTGAGGAACTGGAGAAGAACAAGGATGCTTTGGACAAAATGAAAGGCGAAGCTGCCCAAGAATAGATCTTCTTAGTCCTTAGATATTTTGTATTCTTGTTATCATTTTTTATAATCCTTTTTGTCGAACTTAATGAATGAATAGTTTTTCTTTTCTTATTAATTGTTCATTTACTTTACTCTTTTGAATTGTAACTAAGACCCGAAACTAGATTCGCGAGTCGTAATTTAGCCGCTCTGGACGTAAATTAGACTAACCCTATCGCTAGCCACTCTGGGCGTAGACTTGGTCGTACGAATCGTAGCTTAGTCTACGGTTAAATTCGCGAAAATAAATTAAGCTTCATAACTAATAGAAACTCGCAATATCGATTAAACTAACAAGTTCGAAAAACAACAAAAAATATCGAAAGATAACAAAAGGATGTTGATAAACCTTAAGACTCTAGAATTGTATTGTAGTTTCACTCCGGCCGTAGCGACGGAGTGATTTTTTACCTTCATCGAGGCCATAGCGACAAGATGAGGTTGGATCGTTATAGTCATAGCGACAAAACGATTTCTAATCTATTGAGGCCAAAGCGACAAAATAGACTAGCGAGAATTTGGAAACCCTAACCGTGAGTGATGCAAAAAAATTTTAGGGTTTTATTCGTGTGTTCTCTATATATTCCTGTGACTTATACCCTTGTAGTTCACCTCTGGCCAAAGCGACAGAGTGATCTGAACCTTCATCGAGGCCATAGCGACAAGATGAAGTTAAATTGTTAAGGCCATAGCGACAAAACAATTTCTGATCTATTAAGGCCGGAGCGACAAAATAGATTTTCTATTTAGGGTAGAGTCGTAGATATGGGGGAACTTAGAGAAATGTAACTTTTTATTATTTAAAAAAGAGAAAAAACATATGTTTGAAAATAAAATCTAACTATTTTATTTTGCTATACACTGAAATGACCTAAGGAATGGGAGGGTCAATACTAAGCGTAGTATTGTTGCATGTTTTCTGCGTGCCAGGTGTTTGGAACCATTGTTCCATCCTGTCGTCGTAAGCGATAAGTTCCTGGCCTTATCTCTTCTTCGACGATGTATGGACCCTCGAAGTTGGATGATAACTTATTCCTTGGTCTATTCCTTTTAGTGATACTAGCCTTCCGCATGACAAGGGTTCCCAGCAGAAATACTTTTTTGCGTACTTGGCGATTGTGGTATCGTGATACGCTGGCCTTGTACGATTCATTCCGTAGGTCTGCCTCGTCGCGGGTTTCATCCTTCAACTCTAGCTCTGTAGCTAGGTTTTGGTCATTGTTTTGCTCGTCGTACTTCGAGACCCTGTATGTTAGTATACTCATCTCGATTGGCACGACGGCCTCTACTCCATATGTCATAGCGAAGGGGGTGTTTCCTGTGGGATTTTTACTAGTTGTGCGATATGCCCATAGAATTTCGCACAACTTATCCGCCCAGGCCCTTTTTGCCGATTCGATTTTCTTTTTGAGCCCTTGTTGGTTACCTCCACTTGTCCGTTTGCCTGTGGTCGGTAAACGGAAGCAAAGTGGAGTTTTGTGCTTAGGTCCTCGTACATTCTCGAAAACTTCCCCCCTGTGAATTGGGTACCATTGTGTGTGACAATGTGTTGGGGAACTCCGAATCGGCACACTATGGAGCGATATACGAATTTGACTGCCGCATCTTGAGTGATCTTTGCTACAGCCTGAGCCTCGACCCATTTTGTGAAGTAATCAACTGCCACAAAAATGAATCGAGCTTGGGATGTCGATTGTGGGAATGGTCCTACGATGTCCAGTCCCCACCTTGCAAATGGGATCGAGCTCAAGTTCGGAGTCATGTCCGCGGATGGTTTTTGTTGCATTGGGCTATGCAACTGGCATGCTCGGCACTTGCGGACATAAGTGCGAGCCTCTAACCGTAATGTGAGCTAATAGTACCCCAACCGTATGATTTTAAAGTCTAGTGCTCTTCCTCCCTCATGGAGTCCGCACGAGCCTTCGTGTACTTCCTTGATGACCTTATCAGTATCGGGTTTGGTCAAACAACGCAACAACGGGTTGTCGAAGGACTTTTTGTAAAGTACCCCTCCGACTTCGCAGTACTTGGCCGCTTTATGTTGCAACTTTTTGGCCTCACCCCTATTGTCGGGAAGTACACCACTTTGAATGAATGCCAGTATTGGTTGTCTCCAATCCTCTGAGGGGTCGGATGTGACATTCAATATCTGGCACGATGGCTGGAGTACAGAGTCTACCAGGATTTCACGATGGCCTCCCTCTCAGGCCGATGCTAGCCTTGCTAGAGCATCGGCGGGTGTGTTGTGAGTTCGAGGAATTTGCTCGATTTTAAACTCAGCGAATTGTTTGGTGAGTTCTACCATGGCTTCCACATATTTTGTGATCTGTGGTTCTTTGCAGGCGAACTCACCCGTGGTTTGTCGAGCCACGAGCTGGGAGTCAGTGCGAAGCGTGACTTTCTCAACGCCGAGAGTTCGCAACAGCTTTAGGCCATGAATGGATGCTTCGTATTCCGCGACATTGTTTGATGCCGGGAAGTGGAGCCGTATCGAGTGTTCATAGTTTTTTCCATCTGGACTATGGATTTTTACTCCGATACCTGAGCCTGTGCTGCAACTCGACCCGTCTACTTCCACAGTCCATGGTTGGGTTAGGTTGGATGGTGTGAGTTCGACCATGAAATCTGCCATAGCTTGCCCCTTGATGGCAGTGGCTGGTCGGAAATCCAAATTGAACTCACTAAGCTCAATTGCCCATTTAGTTAACCTTCCCGATATGTCTGGCTTGTGGAGTAGACAGCGTAGGGGACACGATGTAAGTACTACAATCGTGTGCGCTAAGAAATATGCTCGGAAGCGACGACAAGCGTGGATTACAGCGTACACGATTTTCTCAGTCGGAGAATACCGTACCTCTGCTCCTTGTAGTCGCCTCGAGTGATAATAGATGGGGGCTTGTTCCTTATCTCTTTGCGCGATAAGGACTGCACTTACGGCCTCTTCTGAGGCTGCTATGTATAAGTACAGATCTTCCCCATCCCTGGGTGAGGTCAGCATTGGAAGTGAGGACATGTGTGTTTTTAACTTGGTAAATGCCTCCTCACATTCCGGTGTCCAAGTGATACTACCCTTAGCCGCAGTTTTTAGTAGTTGGAAGAACGGTTTGCATTTGTCAGCCGTTTGCGATATGAAACGACTGAGTGCATTGATTCGTCCGTTCAACCTTTGTACTTCTCTAATTGTGCGGGGGGCTTCCATATCAAGTATTGCTTGGATTTTGTCGGGATTTGGTTTAATCCCGTGCTGACCTACGTAAAAACCAAGGAACTTACCTTCCTTGATTCCGAAGGAACACTTGTTTGGATTAAGCTTCATTCCGTATTGCTTTAATGTCCTAAGGGTTTCTCTCAGATCCTCGGGGTGCTTTTCGACGCTTGTTGATTTGACCAGAATGTCATCAACATAAGCGGAAACATTGCGCCCGATCTAATCCGCGAAAACCTTGTCCATTAAGCGTTGGAATGTAGCTCCAGCATTCCTTAAGTCGAATGGCATTACTCTATAACAGAATGTCCCTGAGTCCGTAATGAAGGATGTTTTCTCTTCATCAGGCTCATGCATCAGGATTTGGTTATATCCTGAGTGGGCATCCATCATGGAGAGGAGTTCGTTACCAGACGCTCCGTCGACTAACTCGTCGATGGATGGGAGCGGGTAACTGTCCTTGGGACATGCTTTATTGAGATCTGTGAAATCAATGCACATGCGCCACTTGCCATTGGGCTTCTTGACGAGAACGGGGTTGACCAACCAAGTTGGATATCGAACTTCTCGAATGTGCCCTGCACTTAGAAGTTTCGATATCTCTTCGTTGGCGGCCTCCCGCCTGTCAGAGATGAGCACTCGACGCTTTTGGCGACGAGCTGGGATGGATGGGTCGACATTAAGTTTGTGCGTCACGATTTGACGCGCAATCTGTGTCGGAGCCTCACCCTCCCAACCGAACCTGTCCTGGTGCTCCTCCAGGACAGTCATAAGCTTGGCTCTTAGGTCGGGGTCCAACCTTTTCCCTAATGCCACGTGCCCCCCTTTCATCCACGGGTTGCAATTTTTCCCTTTCCCCGTTGTCGGGTGGGGCGTGGACGAGCATACTGTTTAGTTTAACCAGCTGAGTTGCCTTCTTATACCCCTGTCTAGAATCCTTTTGTGATCCTTTGACAGTTGCAATGATCTCGTTGATTGGGTATCGTATGCATTGGTGATAAAAGGATGGGACAGCTTTGATCCCGTGGATGAAGGGTCGTCCAAAGATGCCGTGAAAAGTGGATTCTACCTCCACCACTATAAAACGGCATGTTCGACTAACCCTTCCCTTTCGGGATCCGATGGAGACCTTCAGGTCAATAACGCCGGCCACTGGGGCGGCGACGTTGTAAACCCATAAATGGCTTCCTTGCAAGGAGACAGATCCTCCTTCTTAAGGCCCATTTTGATGAAGGTGTCCATGTAGAGGATGTCCGCGGAACTGCCGCTGTCGACAATCATCCTCTCGACCCGGGATGTCGGACCGATGTCTGCTTGGATCACGAGTGGATCCACGTGGGGCAGCAGGACATCGTTTAGGTCCTCTTCGGAGAAGTATGTTGACTTTCCTTCCCGAGCCCTTTTCCCATTGTCGCGAGGTGTAGACTGTGACATCAGCACCTTCCGGGAGTAACCCCTATTCTGATCAACGGATCCGCCACCAAATATCATATTGATGGTTTTCCGCTGGCGGTTCTCGCTACTGTTGCTGTCCGGCGAAGGAGAGCGTGGACGCTTCCCCTTTGGGTCAGATTTACAACCGTCTCGTCCTCGGGATCCCTTGACGAAGTTGCCAAGTTCACCCTTTGAGACCAGTTGCTCGACGTAGATCGAGAACTCCCTGCAGTGGTCGATGAGGTGGCCGTGCTGGTCCTTGTGAAACTTACAGAACCTTCTACCCTTCTTGCGACTACTTTTAGTTGCAAGGTCCAGAGAACGGGCAGGAGGTAGATCTGGCCGGTTCTTGAGTTTGTCAAACAGTTCGCCTTTATTGATTGTCAGAGGGGTCCACTCCTTCCATGGTTGGGATGGACCCTTTGGCGACTGTTTGGTGGTTATTTGATGCAGTTTATTATCGTGTTTGGGCTTCCATTCCTTTTTGTAGGAATTAGCCGCATTGTCAGTGTATTTGTTCGAAGAGCCTCGGAAACTATTTTTTCCGCCGTAGCTCTTTTTCTCGAACTTTGGTTTTTTGAAGCTAGTGTTCTCAAGTTCCACTAGCTTATTCTCGTTCTGCTCTTCTACCTCAATAAACGATTGGGCTGTTTGGAAGAGGTCAGGTAGAGTCTCCACCTTATGGAGAGTGAGATGCTGGGCCAGAGGGGAGTAGGGTACTAGCCCATTCGTGTATCCCGCTATGGCCAGACTCGGGATTAAGTCACTCACTTCTGTCATCATTGAAGTGAACTTAATAGTGTAATCCCTCAACGACAGCTTGTTCTGTCGTAGTGCCAGCAGTGCGTTGGCACTGTGTTTGATCCTAATCATCCCCACGTGTTGGGCGATGAACTTGGATGAGAGGTCCGTAAAGCTGGAGATTGATCCAGCTGGCAGACCAGAAAACCACCGATAGGCGCTGCCCTTGAGAGTGCCAGGGAATGCCTGGCATAACAGCGCGTTATCAGTGGTTTGCGGTTCCAAGACACTAAGGTAGAGGTTGATGTGATCTCTTGGATCACCCGAACCATCGTACGCTTCTATCCTGGGTACCCGCCAGGTTTGTGGAAAAGACACCTTCAAAAGGTCCTCTCGAAAAGGAGCACTTTTGATTCTCAGAAATTCCATCGGACCGCTGGCGGCTGGGTTGCCAGCCAACTTCCGACGAAGGTCTTCCACAAATCGTGTTGTAAGAGTCTTTTCAGTGTGACTCTTACTAGGTCCAGCCTTTGCTTTTGAAAGCTCTGGACCATCCTTCTTTTTCTCCCCAGATGGAGAATTATGAGAGGCTGATTCACCCGCTCCTTCGCGGGCGACGGTCCTCTGACTCCTCGCTTTCTCGAGATTGTTGACTCTTTGTTCCATGTTATCCATGAATCTAATCAACCTCGCTTCTAAAGCGGGAGGGATGGATGTTTGAGGGAGCAGACTGGCTTGAGGCTCCTCAGGCCTTTCTTGCCTGTTTTCTTGAGGAGGGTCAGTCTGTGCCCTGTCAGCTACCATTGAGGATTTGCCTTTGTTCCTCATATGGTAGTCGTGCTTTTGCCTTTCGGAAGTCATTGTTGACAAAAGCGTGTTCCAACTAGAGCGCAAGTGCTTGCTAGAATTAACTAACCCGAGAGAAAGAACCAATTGGAGTCGGCGACTCACAAGAGGTGTCGGCGATTCACAAGGTGGAATCGACGACACACACTAGTGGAATCGGTGACTGCTTTAGGTAGCTTTTCTTTCGAGTCTGGCCGTGGACAGCACTCTTAGCTAGCAGAATAACCCGCAATCGGAGACTCACTAGGTGGAGTCGGCGATTGCCTGTGTGAATCGGAGATTCCTTTACACAAAGTTAGCGACTCACCCTAAGGGAATCGAGCTAAGCTTTGCGAAGAAAATTTCGTGATTACGACGGGATATCGTGGTTCGATTATCCCACAGACGGCGCCAGCTGATGAAGCATGGAATCTGCTACCAGTAGGCTCGCGGAGTTGCGAGATGGGCCGGAGGCTATGGAGTCCACGACGCGCGCTCTACGTCAAACACCTGCAGAAGAGGAGGGGAATCGACGACTCTCTTGGGAGTAGGCGATTCGGGCTCCTGGATGCTCTAGTGTGGAGTGTGTTGGTCAAGTGAGGACGTTATGAATGGAGAACACTCCTAGGACCCCTTTTATAGGGTCCTAGAGGCGTTTCCATTCAATTGAGTGGGGCCCGCCCCATTATGGTACCCTATTGAAGGGCTCCATAATGGTGTGGGCCCGCCCGCGTAACGGTTGGGAGTCGGCGACTCAGGTGTGGGAATCGCCGACCCAGAGGTGGAGTCGCCGACTCCTTTGAGGCCAAGTCCTCGGTCTACCAGACCCGAGTTCCCTGGCCGGAGTCGGCGATGCACCCCTGGAGTCGGCGACTTGGTAGTCCCAGTCGGCGACTCCCAAGTGTTGCCTTGGGCTCTTGACGTAGACACGTGCTCCGCACCGTGGAAGCCTTCCGGGGGTCCGGCATATAGCGACGGAACCCTATTCCTTGTTTGAAGGACGTTGCTGGGAGTGACTGACGTAATCAGGCATGTCTCACCACGATGTATGATCCCGTACTCTTCAAGCATTGGAGTCATTTTCTTAAACCCTAATGCATTATCGGTTTAAAATTCTTTAATTGAACACTCGTTTGATTTTCAGCAATCTTTTTAAATTTGAGGATTATTTGTCAACTTGTGATTTTCTTTGAAGTGGAAATAACCAGTTGTAATTAGTACTTGCGTCTAAGAAATTCACGTAATACCAATATCCTTCAGATGAAACACACGGGGCCGGACCCCATATATCAGCTAGAATTAATAACAAAGGCTTATCATAGACCGTTGATTTAATATGATGAGGCAAGGCAAATGACTTTCCTACCCTACATGAATTACAACAGTTCGAATCCTTACACGATATTTGAATTACTTTTTCTTTTACTAATTGATCAACCGCCTTTTGATGCAAATGACCCAACCGGTAACAGTGCCAAATTTTATTTGTAGTTCTTTCACCCAACAGTGAGGTAGAACCTTGACTTATGTTAACCGGTAACCGATACAAGCCATTTTCTTGATCCCCTTCCAAGAGTACCTCCTTAGTGACCACATCTTTTACCTTTACACTCTGAGATCAAATTCCACAAATGCATTATTACCTTATCTGCTTCACTAATCTTTTCTCCAATTAGCTGCATTTCGTCGATCAAGGCCTTGGCATGAGAAATGTATGCCCACATCGACATCGCTTCCTTCTTCATCGTTAGAAATTGACATCGGAGGAACAAAATCCAGGTAACTGAACCCGACGAATACAGCTTGGACAGAGCTTTCCAGACCTCAGCGGACGATGTCAAACTCGCCACTTGAGACAAAATGTTAGGCGACAATGATTGGAAGAGTCATCCCAAGAGTAGTTGGTCCTATGCCGATGAGAACACAGGTGGCCTGAGCCTTCCACGAGACATAGTTGTCTTTGGTGAGAGTGACGAAGAAGAGCTTCTTCATGTGAAGAACTTCCCCTGAACGAGTGACGGATCCATCAGCGTTTGTGGAAGCACCGGTACCTGACGATGATACCATGATAGTGAATGGAGGATGGTTGATTGTGGAAGAAGATGGTGGAGGAAGAATGAATGTTTGTTGAAGTGGAACCGTGGTTCAATCCACTGGATTCCTGTTAATTTATATTCATCAAAATAGATCTCAACAACTCACAATTGTGGGCACTACACAACAACTAACTAATTCTGTTTTAACTAATTACATATTTATATTCCACACTAATAGATACTCATCCAAGGTTGAAAAAATTACCGACGAAGAACAATGATGAGACTACTGCAGAAACGGACGATCGACAATTATGAATGGTGACTGGAAATGCATTTCGCAAAATAGATGTCGTAGGATTAGTTTAAAATGAAGGCGTTCTACAGAAGTAATCTTTTGCAGGAAAGAATTGAAGTTCAAGAAGATGATTGAGAAGGCGAGAAATTGAAAAACTATAGAAGGTTGAGGGATTGAAATGGGTTTCAGAGGAAGAAAGATGTATGATGATTGACATAATCAATAGGTATTGGGTTTTGTTAAATAACAAAGTAATGACGACAATTCAGGTATAGGTATAGTAGGTACAAATAGGTCGTTCAAAAATACAAAATGGAAATAATACAAATTGAAATAATAATTTTTAAAAGCTAAGGATTTGATTGTGCCTTTTACCGATTTTGCCAATCACTAATACACGAAATTAGCATCGTGTTTCCCTTTTTGAATCCTGGCGGGCCATGCCTGTTGTCCCTCCGAAATGGAATCTTCTAGAACAACTTCCTCAATAGCCAAGTCTTCTTTCAAACGACATATTACTTCTTCCAAATCCAGTCCAATTGTAACATTGATCATCCAAAGTGATGGATAATTGATCCGACGTAGCGATGGATGTGATACAGCCGAAACAATGTATGTGTGATCTGGTCTAAAAGATGGATGTGATGCAGCCGAAACATTTTCTCCCTTCCAGAATAATGGGTTTTTGAAAGTTTAAAGAAGTGACTCCCTTACGATGAAGTCATGAGAAACTGTGTACTCGAAGCCACAACGACGCGAAATGACCTAAGAGTAGTGTGATATAACTAGTAGGTGAGTAATATTTTAGTACCTGAACTCTTAGGTTGAGTGGTAACGTGCCTAACCTTAATAGTGATAGGGTTGTCAAACTTAATTAGGATGATAATTATATTCTAAATATGGTATGGTGTATACCTAGGTACCTCCATGATTGAATCAAAACAAGAAATGAAAAAGGAGACCGGATCGCCAAAACAACATTTATTTCCAGTTGAAATTATTTTCACACACACATAACAGCATGACACACAAATCAACTATTGGAGGGAGGTACCGGATCGCCATTGTGGTCTCTCGAAGGGTCATAGTCGACTGTACGATGCACCTTATCACCACCACCATCATTTCCAACAAAAACATCTCCATATCGAAGAAAACCATGGTGTAATAAATCTAACGAAGAAGGCACTGGATCATACTGAAGGTTACTGATGCGGCCGACATTGACTAACGGACATAAGAGATAGTGATAACATCAACACAATCACTGTGGAAGGATAGGGATTCATGTTGTTTTGGCTGGATTTCATCCTTTGAAAGAAGAAATATCATAGGGATGAAAATATCTATTTATTTATTTATTTATTACATAAAATCGTAAATAATCAAGTTCTTTAATTTGGATAAAAGTTCAGGGATTAAATTCTAAATAATAATCTTTAATATAATATAAAGATTTCATAGGTGTGTGATTTGCAAAATAAATAAATAAAAAGGTTATCCGATAATCCACACTATACTTTTTTTTCGCTATCTTTGGAAATTCGACCCTAAAAAAATGGAGACTATCTCAATCTCCAACTCTTCACTCTGTTCCCAAACACAGCTGCTTGGATCGAAAAAATCACCTTTCTTTGCCCAATCTCATTTTCCTATATGTTCAGTCCCTACCTACATCCAGGTAACTCTCGCTGTCCCTCTATCTATTTTTCTATTTATGGGTGCTGTCGAATGTTTGATTGATATTTTCTTGTTCAGATTGGGAGGAGGAGTGGGTTGGCTATGAACGCTGTTGTGGCTGAAGAAAAGGAGACCAAGCAAGCTAGGGAAATGGCTGCTGCAAGGAAGAGATGGGAGTTGCTGGTATTCTGATTTCAATCCTAGTGTTTGTTTTCAAAACAAAAACAAAAAAAACTCTTTTGGGTGTGTAATTTACTAAAATCAGGATTATTGGGGGTTTTAGGATCTGGGATATTATGTTTTGTGATCATTTTTCAACATTATTCATGGGTTTTTTTTTAATATGGACTTAAAAGATAAGAGAGCAGAAGGTGAAAATCCTCACCCCAAGGGAAGCTGGTTATGCCATTCAACTCTCTAATAAGACTCTTCTTGATGGAAGAGATGGGAGTTGCTGGTATTCTGATTTCAAACCTAATGTTTGTTTTCAAAACAAAAACAAACAAAAAAACTCTTTTGGATGTGTAATTTACTTAAAATCAGGATTATTGGGGGTTTTAGGATCTGGGATATTATGTTTTGTGATCATTTTTCAACATTATTTATGGGTTTTTTTTAATATGGACTTAAAAGATAAGAGAGCAAAAGGTGAAAATCCTCACCCCAAGGGAAGCTGGTTATGCCATTCAACTCTCTAATAAGACTCTTCTTGACGTCCGTCCATCAACCGAACACGAAAAGGTGCGAGACGGGATTTTAAAATCTTCTTGTCATTTTTATCTACTTAATGAAGTTTCCTGTTCTTTGTGTTTGGTGCAGACATGGGTTAAGAACTCTACATGGATTCCAATATTTGATATTGTCACTGCTAATGATGCAGGGACTATATCTAGAAAAGTTACAAATTTTGTGATGGGTATGTTTGTTTGTTGTCGAACCTAAATCCTAAAATTAGAGATAAATGCATGCATACACCAAAACCTAGTTAAACACCTTTGTTTTTGCAGGAGGTTGGTGGAGTGGAGTTCCTAATCTTGGTTATAATGAGTATGTTCAATCATTGTCCAATTAAACAATTATCTGTTATCGAATGATTCTTTTTCCACTTATTTATACATATATATTCAGTGAATTTGTTACCAAGGTTGAGGAGAAATTTTCGAAAGATACAGATCTTATTCTAGCTTGTCAAAAGGGTTTGAGATCACTGGCTGCTTGTGAAAAACTGTACAATGCAGGTTATCAAAATCTATTTTGGGTTCAAGGAGGCTTAGAAGCAGCTAATGAAGAGGTAATTAAATCATTCTCTCTAATCTTTATCTTAAGTGTGTCATTAACATGTATGGAGGATATAAACAGGATTTAAAGCGGGAAGGTCCTCAACCGTTCAAACTGGCAGGAATTGGTGGTTTTTCGGAATTTATGGGGTAAATACTGATCTCAATTATTCATTGTAGAGTAGTCTTATATTTACAATGTGAACTTTAGTCTGCGTGTGGACGGACGTCTTATCTTACTCACGATATTAAAGCAGATTGATATAGGCAATCCATATTATTTAACAGTTAAAACATAACCGTTGTATGCATAATAAATCAAGATTTAGGGTTCACTACCTTTCTTCACCTATAGAACTGACAAATCATCTTCTTGGCTTGTACGTGTAGTTGGACCGATCAACAGAGAGTTATAGCTGCAAGGGAAGGATGGAGTTATCGATTTATATTCACGGCTCGTTTGGTAATCGTTTGATTAATTTTTTTACAACGAATCCGATTAAAGAATAACATCGATTCTCAATTCTATAATTTTTTGACAGATTGGACTTGTAGTGTTATCAGATGCCTTGTTTATAGCTTCTAAGAAACTGGGTCCTTTCCTGGAGAACCTAAGGTCGTCAAATTGATCGATTTTGCGAAATTTAGGTTTTGTAAATGAAATCATTTCCCATCTTTAATTTGATATGTTTGTTATTATTCCTATTGTATCACAATCATTCACATCGTTGTTCAATTTATCCTTTTTTTGCGTAACAAAATTTACCAGAAAAAACTGAGTGGAAGAAAGGGGTGTGGAAACCCTAAATTGAAGAACCAAGTGTTTCTCCCTCATTACTCCTAAAAAACCAACCTAAATTCAGCTTATCAAGGATTGATTAAGCAATAAGTAATTAAGCATGTATGTGTGTTAATTATGATCCTAAATTAAGTATATATACCAACAATGACAAACAATGTGAAAAAATCCATGAATTGAAATGAATTGAAAATAGCAACTTTTAAAAACAGCCAAATATATTTTGATAAATTCATTTGAAATCTAATTAACCAACTTATATTCAATATAATGACAAATAAGCCATTAACAAATCCCAAAACGTCGCTTAATCGACATTCTGGTGAATACTGCGATAGAACCCACTTTCTTTATCAACAACTTCCATTCCTTTGAGTTGTGATTCAAATCAGCACTACTGATCTTAAACAACCTGTTCCAAAAACAAAACAAAACCTGAATTGATCGATTAATTAATCGCGTAATTAATAAAATTATCGTTGATATATATAAGATCGGTCATTACGAGCATAGAGGGACGTTGCAGATGCCTTCTCCATCACAGAGGGCAGAGTGATGGTAGAAGAGGTGCCACATCTTTCTGCAATAGCAGCAATCTTCATCGATAATCGCCATTACTGATGTTTTATTTTTAATCGCCTCACAGTCTTCAAAGTGACGGAGTTTCCGCTGCAAATTCCGACACGTGTTTCCCCATATACATGGTTTTTGTCTATTTTTCGGTTCGATATTCATGTTCTCACCATTAGGTTGTCGATACACGGTGCACCCCTCAATGCAGATGTGATGCAAACATTCTATTGCCTCACTAAGTGCAATGTACACAACTAGGTTTTTCTTCATCTTCTTTGTTCTTTTATCTCTCTGTCAATAAAAAATATAAGAAATTAAATTACATGTAAGTTTTATAAAACCTACATAATCTTATAAATTACATGCAACTGATCTCAATCTTATAAATATATACATAATCTTAAAAAAGAATAAATGTTTTACCTTTTTAAGCCAGGTTTTTCGCGGTAAAAGAACCAACAGATTTGTTATGCATCACTTCTAACTATATTATAAGTGTAACTACTTCTAACTAGCCAATGAATGTAATCACATGAGTTATAATCCTAAACCTAATCCTAATCTTAAAAAAACATGTCTAAATTAAGAACACGCCTATCCTCGATCGATCTCAACTATTTTTTCCAGACCATCGATCTTCCACTATATAGGTACTCTTCTCTTTCACTTGCGCGTGATTCACCAAGACACATAATCTATCTCCTCTGTTCGTAAATAGACGATCCAGATGAATCAACCAGCTCATATAAAGCAATCTAAATGCTCACAAATTTGGCACTTACAATATTTGTCATACAATGTCTGCATTTCTTTAGTGGTATATAAATCACAATTTCCGGCCAGCGCAAAATATGACGCGGAAAGTTCAAAAAACTCCTCTAATTTAATTATAACTAATTTCTAGTGCGTCGAACTGATCCAACCCGTTGTTGTTTAATCCAACAACTTTTTTATTGTCACTCACTCACTATAAGTACTCTATGAAAAAATTTCAGACAATAGTTTCTTTAGGGTATTTGGTTCACTTTGCTTCCCACTTGTTCCAAAATAATTAAGAAACAAATTTGAACCAATTTTATCTTATTATTTTGTTTAGGATATTCACCTTCTCACAAGGCATACAAATGTCTTAAGTTAAGCGATTCAAAAATTATAATATCCAGAAATATTTAATTTTATGAAGATATATTTTCTTTTAAAGACTATAAGTTAGATAAACACTCAGAATCCTAAAGCAAAGAAAGAACTAGTTTTACCTTTTAATTAAGGAGGATAGTGAGAGTATGCATAAACTCATCATTTCTGATCCCGGTCTAAAAGTTTCAGAAACAACCCATATCTTGCCAATTCTGAAAATCTATTATCAACAGATTCAGGTCTATTACCTGATGCAAATCAGAGGTCATCATTAACTCCTGATTCAAACTCATCAGACTCATCATCTAACGATCCAAATTCAGAAAAAGAGTTAAATTCCGACTCTAACCTATCGATATCTTTACATAATGATACTAATAACGAGGAGCAATTAGCTCTGTTTCTGATCATGGTAAACGTACAAAACTCGGAAGATGATCTTCTACTCCTACAATTTCTTCTATAGTAGCACCCAATACTGGACAAGAATTTCAAAATCATACAAAACTAAGAAGAAGTCTAAGGATAAGTAATCTTTCAACTAAATATAATATTTATGATGTGGAATTGCCTAAAGGACTCATCGCTGAAGTTATTGAAAATAAAGAATTAATTCCTAAAAACTATAAAATAGCACTCTCAATCCATTCCAAAATGAAAAGAAGCGATATGGATGATGAATACAAAGCTCTCATTATAATAACACTTGGAAATTAGTACCTAATTCAGGAAAACTAAACATTATAGGAATTAAATGGGTTTTTTAAATCAAGAGGAAAGCATATGACACTTTAGAAATAAGATATAAAGCTAAATTGGTAGCTCAAGGTTTTAAACAACACAAAGATATTGACTATAACCTGATTTATAATCCGGTTGTCAAATTCTCAACAGTAAGAATAGTCATATCTTTAGTTGTAAAGAGGGAATATATACTTAGGCAAATTGATGTGAAGAATATTGTATTTCTTCAAGAAAATTTACTTGAAACAATTCACATATCTCAGCATCCAGGTTATATAGATCCCTAAAACCTTCTCATATCTGCAAACTCAATAAAGTCATTTATGGCTTGAAGCAAGCACCTAAATCATGGTACTTAAGGTTGAGCAACTTTTTATTACTAAATGAGTTTGAAAATAGTATGGCCGACTCATCCTTGTTAGTTTATAATAAAGAAAACATCTTAATTTGGATGGTGGTATATGTTGATGACATAATCATCACAGACAATAATATATAGTAATGAAATTGAAAATTTCATTAAACACTTGTATTCTAAATTTAAGTGTAGAGATTTAGGTTTACTAAATTAGTTTTTCTTAGAAATGGAATTAATACATAAACAAGATGGTAGTATCATCATGAACCAAATAAGATATGCTCTAGACATTTTAAATAAATACAATATGCTAAACTGCAAACCGTGTAAGAATCCAGTAATACCAGGATCTAAACTAAGGATCCAACCTCATATAGAGCGTTAATTGCGCGTCACTCCAATATCTCTCCAACACAAGACTAGATCTGACTTATTCTATCAACCAGGTTGTCCAACATATTTAATTAAGAACCAAGAGACTCTCATTTAATTAGTAGCATCCAAAAGAATCCTAAGATATGTTAAAGGCACTCTAGAACATGGGTTACACTTCACAAAGAACAATAAGAATAACAAAATAATCGGCTATTAATGTGATAGTGATTTTGCTGGTGATCCAGACACACAAGGAAATTTGCCACGGGATTTTGTATTTTTATTGGAGGAAATCTAGTAATATGGTCATCTAGAAAACAAAACAAAGTCTCTAGGTCTAGTGTCGCCGATGCTGAATATATATAGAACATTGGCTAATTATATTTAGCCATTGATATGAAATGGTTCTCATTCATTTGCAGAGACCTTTCCTACCCCATTAATTATTTCTACACCTAGGGTTTATTGTAACAATAAATCAGCCATTTTTATGGCACATAATTTGGTAATTAAGCAAAGGTCTAAATTAACATATTGAAACAAATATTCATTTTACTAGGGAACTAATATCTAAAAAGCTATTAAATTTACAACATATTTGTTCTACTAAACAAATTGCATTTGTTTTTACTAAAGCAGTCTCACATGATTTTTTTATTAGTCTTTACAGAAGCACTAATACGTATTTTACTCGCTAAACATGTAGGTATATATGTATCTATGTGAAAACACATCTAAACTTACTTGTTCTATTTTTTTCTCTATTACATATTGATGAGTAAGGATGATTTCATATCAGAAAATTAGCTGAGTACGTAGATATTAGAAAATGCAGTACTTGATTTCATAAGAAGCTTTTCCAGAATAAACAACCACTGGTTTTTTCCCTTTATATGACTTCAATTATTCATTATCTAGTGTATCTAACTCTCTACAACTAACGAAAATGTTGTTGTCCTACAGTAGTTTTGTTGCTGTTTTTTTAAAGTCACAGTCTATCAATTACAGTTCACTCAATTGCAAATTTGAGAGGGGGTGTCATGAGATATATTACTCTATACTAATTAGAAATTGAGCTCACTAAGAGCAATTGATACAATGACTTAAGTGTTGATCAGAAGATTAGTTAGTTTGTCACTCACTCTACTTATGTATTGAACTATATATTGTACGTTCGGTCAGATTTATTTGATCAGTATATTTAATAAAACAGAACGAGTCAACAGATTTAATATTTGACGTAGCATGACGTTTTGAAAAGAGATTTATGAAAATGATATACTTAATTATGATTTATGAAAAGAGATTAAAAAACGTTAATAACAAGATTGAGTTGAAATAAAAATTAATTTGTTGATTTAGGGATAATTAATTACCTTGTCGTATTCTTCATTGAATCGGAGCACTTGAAGTTCGAGTTTGGGGTCATTTTCCCTAATAAAATTCCAACCATCAGTCAGAACGACGACGGGGAAGTGGCGGCGGATCACAGTCAATGACCTGAGAGTCAATGCCGGCGCATCACATAATTGGCTAAGTTTCAACATGTCAACGACGTTATCCATCGTCAAAACCAAGTCGTTGGTGACGGCATGTTTCAACCATGGCACACACAAGACGTGAGACAACGCAAGAAGATGAACACCGTACTTCTCAATCTCCTCCTTCTTCACCGCCGGCCTACGCAACCACGATCGATCATCATCATCACAATGATCGAATGAATGAATATTGAATGATTGTTTGATTTATTAATTACCCGGAGGAGGAGGACGAGTAGAGACATCTAATGAAAGTAACGACGGCGTCATAGGGAACGCCGCCGAGAGAGACGATGGGAATATCTCCATCTTTTTTCATTGGGCGATCGAAGATCATGAACCGAAGAACATCCGACTCCGATATCTGAAGAGTGAGAGATAAAATAATAAAATCGAAGCGATCGAAAATATTTGAGTGCAATTAATATTTACTTCGTACCAAGAACTTAGCATGTACGGCGATTTTCCGTCCGTCGGAAGTCTGAACTCTGACGTCCGGATGCGGGATCATGTCCCATGGCTCTTCCTTCGACTCCGGCAGCATCACTCGGTCCATCGGTGGTGATGAAAAGGAAGAGATAGTCATTTTGGGTTTTGGAAAGTGAACTTCTGAGTTGATCGGAAGGAGAAGAAGCGGAAGACAGATCGGAATAAGAATAAAATAAATGCATGGACAGCTGGAAGTGACAGGAAAAAAACACAGATTTTGACTGATATAAATAAATGTCTGTTATTTTGTTAAATAATAAAAACAATAATCATAAATAATCAATAATAATAAAAAAATTAATAAATCATGTGTTTAAATTTTAAAACAAATAAAAATATATTTATTCATTTTTATTTTTATTTTTTAAAGAAAACAACAAAACAATCAAATATTATATTATTATTATTTGTTTGTTTATCTGAAATATTTGATAAATGGATAGACAAGAATATTAAATTCAATCATTGCTTGTGGCACTGTAGCTGTTGGAAATTAACCCAACATTTTTCTTATGTCTAGATCTAGAAGTCTAGATTTTGTAAGACATGTTTTAAAGAAATATATATAATCGAGGAACTCTTTTTCTAACACTGAAATTTTGTCACAATGTTTGAATAAAAGATCAAGAATGATTTTGTAAGACATATCTTTAGTTTGAATAAAAGTTTAAAACATTTAAGAAATCGGCTCGACTCGTTAAAGAGTTATCCAGGTTCGGGCTTGAGCTCGTCGAGCCTGGTTTGGCCGAGCTCGGGTTCGGGTTTGAAGCTCGCAAAGTTAGGCTCTCGAACTTAACCTGAAATTGTAGGTTAAAATAATAGAAGTTTAAAATTTATGTTCTCAATGTCTTTTATATTCTTATGTGTCAATAGGGTGTCAAACGAGCTGAACCGAACTTTAACTTATTGAGTCGGGCTCGGGCTCGGACTCGACTCGTTAAAGAGTTATCCAGGCTTAGACTTAGGCTCGGGCTTGAGCACGCCGAGCCTGGTATGGCCGAGTTCGGGCTCGGCTCGTTAATAATTTGTCAAGGCTCAGGTTCGAAACTCGCGAAAGCTCGCAAAGTCAGACTCGAGCTCGAACTTAACCTGAAATTGCAGGTTAAAATAAATATTTGAAAAAGTGAGGTATCGATCCCACAACCTCTCTCATGCTAAACAAATACTTTGTCATCTAAACTATATCCTCATTTTCTCTAAATATAATATTTTTTATTATTATACTTCTCTTACCGAGCTTAACGAGCCGAGCTCGAGCTTGGAAACTTAACGAGTCGAGCCCGAGCTGAACCCATCGAGTCGAGTTTTATTTGACACCCTATGTACGTGTCAATATTTGGTGTATCTCGATAAAAATGGATGGTGGAGATGAGAAGCTCACAAAGAGCATCAATAAAAGGTGTTTACTAAAAGTTGACATTATCTTAATAAAATTAAATAATGAGTTTCAACTTTCAAAAGACTATTAAAGTTATGATTAAATTTGAATCTTTTTGTACGTATTTTCATTAAATTTTCAATAAGATATAATCAATATTGAATGATATTTATTACATGGTACGTACGTTCTGGTATATCATTCGAAATTAGATAAACATTTTTACACCATATAGATAGGTTCCCTCTGTATAAGGTTAGGGTATTAAAACCCCCATAACATCTTTTATTGACAAACCAAACATACCCCATGGACGAAGCACGCCACAAGATCGATCCAAACTTCTTGAGCGATCCAAACTGTCTGAGCGACCTATACCACTTGGGGGAACATATGAGTGATAATTAGTTAATGAGTGATTGAAATTAGTAGTTAGATTACTTGATAGTGGTTGAGTTAGTTAAGCTTCATTTGTAATATAAATAAACCTTGTATTTCTTAGATTTAATTCAATTAGATTGTTGCATTCTTTACAATACTACTATTGAACCAAATTCTACAAGTTCTTCAAATGATCCTATCATTGGGTTGAACTTTACAAATTCTGATCATGAATTAAACCCTAATCCTATTATTGAGTCTAACTCTGAGAATATTAATGAGGATAATCTCATTATTAATACAAAATCTGAAGTAGGATCTAGCCGACATATATCTAATATTGAAACTAACCTTGGTAATGATAAAAACAATAGATGTATTAATAAGAGAGTGAATCCTATCCCAACTGATCAATTAAGAAGAGGAAAAAGGTTAAGATCTGCCCCAATGAATTTTACCAAAAACTATAGATCAGAATATCTTCTACCAAGAGCTTTAATAGCTGAATGATCCAAGTTCAAAAGAGCCAAAGAACTTTAAGGAGGTTGTAAAGTCAAAAATATGGAATAAAGCTATGCAAGAAGAATTTGAAGCCTTACAGATAAATGAAACTTGGGATTTAGTACCATTTGATAAATCAATGAATCTGGTTGGTTGTAGATGGGTGTATAAAATAAAAAGGAAAAATGATAGATCTATTGAAAGACATAAGGCCAGACTGGTGGCACAAGGCTATAAACAGATAGAAGGGGTAGATTTCAATTTGGTATATAGTCCAGTAATAAAATCACAAACTATTCGTATAGTTATGTCTATAGTTGTATCTAAAGGTCTCATTTTGAGGCAATTAGATGTAAAAATTGCCTTCTTGCAAGGAAAATTATATGAACTAGTATTCATGAAGCAACCTCCAGGATATGAAAATGAGAAATATGCTAGTCATGTATGTAAGCTAAATAAGGTAATCTATGGTCTAAAACAAGCACCTAGAGCTTGGTACTCTAGATTAAGTACCTATTTGGTACATATTGGTTTTAAAAATAGTTTGGCTGATACATCTTTATTTGTATATAACAAATTTGGCTATTATATTTGGATATTAGTATATGTAGATGATTTAATTGTAACTGGTAGTAATACTAAGGCAGTAGAGAATGTGATCAAAATAATCTGTAATGAATTTAGATACAGAGATTTGGGAGTTGTGGTTAGAGAAGATGGTGGATCATTAATGCTAAATCAGACTTGATATGCAACTGATCTGTTACTAAAATTTAATATGAGTTTATGTAAACCTTGTAGGTCTCCAACACCCATTGGTTCTAAATTGCTTCGTAATGAAGGAGAGATTTTGGAGAATCCAACTTCTTTCAGGGCATTAGTAGGGTCACTACAATACCTTACAATTACTAGACCAGACTTGTCATATTATGTAAATCAAGTTTCTCAGTTTTACAAACACCTAAAACTTCCCATATGGCAGCTGCAAAGAGAATACTTAGGTTTGTAAAAGGATCAATTATGAATGGAATTAGATTTACTAAGACAAGGTTTTTTAATCTAGTGGGTTTCTGTGATTCAGATTTTGCAGGAGATCCTAATGACAAGAGATTAGTAACAGGAATTTGTATATTCCTGAGAGGAAATTTAATAATGTGGTCTTCCAAAAAGCAGGCTACAGTATCTAGATCTAGTTGATACATATTGGGTCGATTTTCGCGCGATTACAGAAGATCTAGACGTTATTCAAACAGGTGCAAGCGAAACCCTAGATTCTAATTTGGGGAAGGACGAGGGTTCACAGCAGTTGGAGGAGAAGAACCCGTCTAACCGCTCCAGGCCAAAGAGGAAGAAGAACCGACCTGCCCGGTTCGAGGATTATGAAATGGATCCGGTCCACATGAAATAATTTAGTTCTTTATTATAAACCCCCCGCGTTTTACATTATTGCATTTTAAAATTCCTAGTATAAAAGACTGCTGTAATCATTGACAGAATTTTTATCGAAATTATTATCAAAATATTCCCGCAACCCTAATCTCATCCAGCCTTAGCTGAGTACGCATCTGCCTCCACCCTACTGCATTGAGTGTTCCTGAATGCGGCTTCTCATCGGTCATTTTTCTCCTGTTCTTGCCGTATCAAGCTCTTCAACTCCTTGCTTAACCGCATTGGGAAATTGAGGCTCAGCCTTGATTTAAGGGAGATTTCCCCGCTTGCGCGCTGCCTCTGACACCCAAGGTCTCCAGATCTTGGCTCGGGGCAATTCCGACCATCAGGTCAATTCATTAGAGCTGCTTCATTGGTGCTTTCAACTTTCGTTCGAACTCTGATTACAGGATGGCTACTACTATTGATTTAACCTCCAATTCAGAATTCATGCGGCTCCAAAACCTGCAGATGGCACAAATTAAAAAAATGAATGAACTAAGAACAGGATTAACAGCAATGTCTTGGAATTGGGAAAACAAATATCTGATTTAGCCATGAGTATCAACAAAAATAAAGAGCCAGACAAAGAAAATATACAAAATAAACAATAGTTCAAGCTCACATCACAATACAATCCTCAACAAGGTCACCAATCTGTGGTTGACTTGGATAATCCCCCATATGCAGCAAGTATTATGAATGATGAATCCTACACACCTGCCAAGCACATTAAGGTGGATATGCCGAGGCTTGATGGAACAAATGCGGAAGGTTGGCTATTTTCAGTATGGAGGTATTTTATTTTTAATAAAATCTCCGAGGATCAAAAATTACTAATAGTATCTTTTCACTTGGATGGGATTGCGAAGAAATGGTTTGCGTGGCTAGAGGCCAGCAACATGCTTTCTTCATGGAAAAATTTTGTGGACGCAGTTATAAGGAAGTTCACAACATGGCACTACTCCCTTCCGGGAGGCAAATTAAGTAAATTGTGCTAAGAGGGTACTGTTGCTGAATATCAATTGCTATTTGAAGAACTATGCACCAGAGTAATAGGACTGCCAGATTATTTCATATTAGAGATGTACATCTCTGGACTGAAAGAAGAAATCCAATCAGAAGTGTGTCGTGATAAACCTACTGATACCCACAAAGCTTTTGAAATTTCTCTAAGAGTGGAAGCAAAGATGATGGGCAGCAAAGGAAATGCTTACAAACCCTATATCCCAAAACAATCAAAATTTAGTAATCCTCCTACAACATTCACACCAAAAGTCAGCAATAATACTACTCAGATTGGAGCCCAAACAGCAACAAAATTCAACAACTCTAATGCACCAGTATTCAAAAGACTAACACCTACTGAAAGAAAAGAGAGGACAGCCAAAGGCCTCTGTTTTAACTGCGATGACAAGTTTGCTCCTGGTCATAAATGCAAGGGCATAATTTTCAGAATGGCTGCGGATGAATCATATTTTTGGGAGGTAGAGGAAGAAGAAAATGCTGAGGATATTGCTACTGAGGAAATAACAGAGGATATGGTACAGGGAGACCCAACTGAAATCATCTTTCATGCATTTGAAGTCCATATAAATTCAAACACAATTAGATTGAGCGGGTACATCAAATGCCAATGTGTAAGTGTCCTAGTAGACACGGGGTCCACCCATAATTTTATGCAAGTTGAGGTAGCTGCTGCTCTGAAATTAACTATCCATGTGATTATACCATTCAAAGTGTCTACGGGGAGTGGCGAGAAATTGATTTGTGACAAGGTTTGTAAGGATGTCGAAATTAATATTCAAGGGACTGTTATAAAAATGGATATATTCCTTCTACCCATAGCTGGTTCTAATATGGTCATTGGTATTCAAGGATTAAAAACTCTGGGGCCGGTCACATTTGATTTTGAAATTTTTTGGATGAAATTCGAAATTGAGGGGCAAACAGTACAATGGGATGGAAGTCCTTGGATCTCTAAAGATCCATTATCAATGGGACAACTAAAATGTCTTGTAGCTACCACTCAAGAAGCATACCTATGCTATATGACAAAAATTGAAGAAGATAAAGAAACTCCAATTCTGAATTCAGGCAGCAATGAACTCATTCCAGTAATTCAAAAATTCAGCGACATATTTGAAGCTCTTGAGGGGTTACCACCACAGAGAGAAAGGGACCATCACATCCATATTTTGCCAAATTCTGGTCCTGTTAACGTCAGACTATATCGATATCCTCAATTCCAGAAAACAGAGATAGAGAAGTTGATTTCTGAAATGCTAAATCAGCAAATTATAAAACCAAGCACCAGTCCTTATTCATCTCCTGTTTTACTAGTGAAGAAAAAAGATGGAGGTTACCGCTTATGTGTGGATTATAGAGCTCTAAATGCGCTCACTATTAAAGATAAATTCCCTATACCGACTGTGGATTTAAGATCGGGTTTCCACCAAATTAGGGTGCACCCTCCCCATATAGAGAAGACTGCATTCAGGGCACATCAGGGTCATTTTGAGTTCCTTGTAATGCCATTTGGCCTTACAAATGCACCCGTTATATTTCAATCTGTGATGAATAGTGTTTTTGTTAAATATCTGAGAAAATTTGTGATTATATTCTTTGATGATATTCTGGTGTACAGTCCTTCTCTAAAGGAGTATATTCATCATCTCAAGGTGGTTTTCAGAACTTTGAGAGAGAATAAAGTTGGCCAAACTATTTAAGTGCTCGTTTGGACAAAATTCTATGAGGTTCCTAGGACATATCATAGCAGTTGATGGTATCCATCCCGATCCAGAAAAGATAAAAGCAATGGTTGAATGGAAAATTCCAAAAAATATTAGAATGTTGAGGGGATTCTTGGGACTCACAGGTTCCTATAGGAGATTTATCAAAAGTTATGCTCAGATAGCATCTCCCATGACTGACTTGTTAAAAAAGGAATGTTTCCATTGGGATGAGAGAGCTACTACAAGTTTTGAGAAGTTGAAGGAAGCTATGACTTCATCTCCTATTTTAGGGTTTCCTGATTTTACAAAACAATTTATTGTGGAAACTGACGCTTGTAATACAGGTATAGGAGCGGTACTAGTTCAAGAAAAGCATCCTATTTCATATTATAGTTGCAAACTATCCGGGAGGATGAGGGCAACCTCAGTCTATGTTAAAGAGATGTTTGCCATCACACAGGCAGTTAGTAAATAGCGACACTATTTATTGGGAGCTCACTTTCTGATCAAGACATACCACAAAAGTCTGAAAAATTTGCTCACTCAAACTATCCAAACTCCTGAACAACAGGTCTTCTTGTGCAAGCTATTAGGGTTTAATTTCACTATTTTTTATAAACCCGGCAAGGAAAATATTGTTTCTGATTCCTTGTCCAGATCATTCGAAGAGGAGGAGGAAGAAGTCTTATACTCTCGTAATTCTACAGGAGTTGTAGGATCACTATTGGCCTTATCTAACCCTATAAATTCTCTAATTTCAGATGTTCAGAAAGAATGCTCAGATAATGCATATCTAAAAGAGAAATTCCAGTAACAATTTGAAAAGGGTCAGAGCAAAGAAGGATTTTATATAAAAAATCAGATTTTATATTTTAAGGGGAGGTATGTTCTTAATATAGATTCTATGCTTATTCACAAGATTTTATGGGAAGTACATGATGCATTTCTAGGAGGTCATACTGGGGTTTATAGAACTCTGAAAAGAATCACCAAATATTTTTATTGGCCAAAGATGAGAATAAGGATATCTGATTATGTAAGAGATTGCCTCATTTGTCAACAGATGAAACCCCCAAATCAGAAGCCATCTGGCTTATTAATGCCTCTGCCTATACCATCTGAGGTATGGAAAGATATTACAATGGATTTCATTACAGACTTGCCTAAGGTGAAGGGCAAAACAGTAATAATGGTGGTAGTAGATAGGCTTTCTAAATACTCCCATTTCAGCCCATTACCCTCTGATTTTAATGCAGTCAAAGTTGCTGAAGTATTTGTAAAGGATTTGATTAAGTTACATGGTATACCTTCATCAATAGTATCGGACAGAGACAAAAATTTTACCTCTAAATTTTGGAAGGAATTACATCGTTTGAGTGGCACCAAACTAACCTTTTCCTCTGCATATCATCCAGAGATTGATGGTCAAACGGAGGTAGTAAACAGGACATTGGAAATGTATTATTTGAGATCCTATTGTCATGATAACCCTAGAAGGTGGCTCCAAGTCTTGCCTTGGGAAAAATTGTGGTATAACACTAGTTACCACTAGAGTATCAAAATGACTCCCTACAAGGTTCTATATGGGAAAGAGGCAGCTGAACTACCTCACTACAATGAAGGTACCTCTTCTATCAAGGTTGTGGATAGTGAACTTCAGATCAGAGAAGACACATTAGAAATGCTTAAGATTAATATGGAAAAAGCTCAGACTAGAATGAAGAACCAAGCTGGTAAAGGAAGGAAAGAATATTCATACTGTGAAGGACAGTGGGTATTAGTTAAACTCCACCCCTACAAGCAAATTTCAGCTACTAATAGACTCCACAACAAGTTGAGCCAGCGCTATTTCGGACTGGTGATACAGTATCCCGAACCCGGTCACAATCTACCAGCAACTAGAAGTCCGGATAGCCTAAGATGAGTTAAGGTACCTATTCTAGGGTTGGGGAGGTCCCAAGTCGAATCCTAGGAAGATCGACTTTCCTAAGGATCGACTTCCTTGAGATCGACTTTTGAGAAAAGTCGATCCCAGGAAAGTCGATCCCAAGAAAGTCGACTTTGGGTCCCGATTTGATCAGTTAGGCAGTTAGGCGGTTACTGCCCAAATGACCAGATTACCCCCATAAGAACCCCTATAAATAGAGGGCACCCCCCACTCATTGGAGAAAAGTCATTTGGAGTAGAAGAATTCCTAGCGAAGCAGAGCTCAGCACACTTGAGTTCCGGTCCGGTTTCCCACGGAGTTCCCCGCTTGGCGCTTGCTTGCGCGTCTTGGATTACTAGTCGGGTTTCACCCCCATCACGGACCATTCCAGATCACAAGAAAAATCAACGAAGTTGCATACCAATTAAAATTGCCAGAAGGCAGTAGGATTCACAATACCTTCCATATTTCCAAGCTGAAAACCTTCTGCGGACCCATCCCAGAGACATGAGCTCAAATCGATCCAGTGGTGGCGATTGACAACCAACCTATAATATATCCAGTTGCAATATTAGATTCGAGAAATATTTTGTAGAGAAAACAGAGGAACAAACAATACCTGGTGAAATGGAATGGCGCAATGCAGGAAGACGCGTCGTGGGAGGACGTCGAGATGCTGAAAGCTTTTTTCCATCTTTAGACCTTGAGGACAAGGTCGTTCCTGAAGGATTGAGAGATGATACATATTGGGTCGATTTTGGCGCGATTACAGAAGATCTGGACGTTATTCAAACAGGTGCAAGCGAAACACTAGATTCTAATTTGGGGAAGGACGAGGGTTCACAGCAGTTGGAGGAGAAGAACCCGTCTAACCGCTCCAGGCCGAAGAGGAAGAAGAACCGACCTGCCCGGTTCGAGGATTATGAAATGAATCCGATCCACATGAAATAATTTAGTTCTTTATTATAAACCCCCCGCGTTTTACATTATTGCATTTTAAAATTCCTAGTATAAAAGACTGTTGTAATCATTGACACAAAATTTATCGAAATTATAATCAAAATATTCCTGCAACCCTAATCTCATCCAGCCTTAGCTGAGTATGCCTCCGCCTCCACCCTACTGCATTGAGTGTTGCTGAACGTTGCTTCTCATCGGTAATTTTTCTCCTGTTCTTGCCGTATCAAGCTCTTCAACTTCTTGCTTAACCGCATTGGGAGATTGAGGCTCAGCCTTGATTTAAGGGAAATTTCCCCGCTTGCGCGTTGCTTCTGACACCCAAGGTCTCCAGATATTGGCTCGGGGCAATTCCGACCATCAGGTAAATTTGTTTTAGTAATTGAATTAATTAGAGCTGCTTCACTAGTGCTGAAGCAGAATATAGGTCATTAGGATATACAACTGTAGATCTTAGGTGGTGTTCATTAATATGCAGGGATTTAAATATTTTCATCCCAACACCAACTATATTTTGTGATACTCATCTGCTATTTTTCTTGCTTCTAATCCAGTGAATAGGAGTGGCTCCAAACATATTAATACAGATTTTCATTTTGTGAGAGAAATCATCAGTAGGAAAGCATTAATACTTAATTAAGTATATTCCTACTAGCAATCAATTAGTAGAACTTTTCACAAAAGCATTAGGAACTGATAGGTTCTTAGAGCTAAGTAGGAAAATTAAAATAGTAGTGTGTAGAAAATTAGATAATTCGTTTAAAGAAAATAGATAGTGTTTTTTTTCTTTTCTTTCTTCTTGTTGGATAAATTCATTTTTTTTCCTACTCCCTGAATGCTCTAAGCAATTAAAACATGTGATGATCTTATTTCTTGAGTTAGTTTCTGCTTTAGTTTATCTTGTTGTTTGTACAGGTCAGGCAGAGGGAAAAGTAGAGAAGGTTTAATTTATGGAAACAGGATAATAAAGATCATCATTGGAATTGTTTAGTATTGTGTGTTTGTATATACTAGTTGTGTGTCTTTGCAGGTTAAAAATGAAAAATGCAGATAATGAATAGTTGCTCGTTACACTAAGTTTACAAACAGAGCTAAGTTTCTATCCTTGAAAATGCATCATATTAACTACTAAATTTTTAAAATGCACTATGTTTTTATGATGTTAAATGTATGTGATCAGGAAATATGAAGGGATGATGCTGAATCAGGAAACAAGTGTAAAATTAAAGGATTGTTTACAATTCTAGCATTGAGGAGTATGTGATCTAAAGGAAGGGTTTCCTAGTAAAGTTAAAAGAATAAGAGGAGCAAAATTATGGATCCCAGCTAGGTTTTCTCCCCTACCTTTTGCTCAATTACTTACTCAGGAAGAAGTCAAGCTTGTAGAGAATTGATGTATACAAGGTTTCCGTATGTAAATACTTCCTTCACCTTGAGGAGGAGTATGAGTGATAATTAGTTAATGAGTGATTGAAGTTAGTAGTTAGATTACTTGATAGTGGTTGAAGTTAGTTAAGCTTCATTTGTAATATAAATAAACCTTGTATTCCTTAGATTTAATTCAATTCGATTGTTGCATTCTTTACAATACTCATAGAACAAACCCAACAAGTAGATTGCGGTAGTTAGCGAAGAATTCACTTCATCGGTGTCCAGTAGTGAATTGAGCGTGGAGCTTCCATAAGCTGAGAGAAGAGGCTAACTGTAACTTGAACGTCTGGACGTATCAGAGTTATATACTACAATGACTCAACAATTAGTCAAAATTTTCTTGTATCTTTGATTAGGGGTTCATCGGACAATCATCGGAGTTAGAACCGGTTTCGATCAGATTATCCAATTCATTACTTTGCTAAAGGTTAACAAGATATTGAGTCTGGGATAGATGGATTCCTCCTTCAAAGTACGCTCGACCTGGATTTCTAAAAAGAACCTTAGTTCGCCTAGTTTTCTCATTGAAAATTCCACGCCATCTTCTTGATTAGTTCAACCACTTTATCTTCGTTTGATCCGACAATTACTATATCTCCAATTCGAGAATTATTCTTGCCAATTGCACTGCGGTCCCCAAAAAGCTCCTCATTCAACGAGAAATTAGATTCGTTGAACACCACATTTCCAGATCCGTCTGTAGTATATATATGATCCTTACCATTATAAGGTTGTGGTTGTTAGATATTCCCCAGAGAAGTAGTGATGTGGGAGGTAGGCCCTGAATCGGGATACCATCATGTCATTGCGTCTGAAGAAGATGAAATCGCATTAACAGAACCTCGATTACTCCCATTTGGGCCTGATGGGAAAAGAGTGCATCCATGCTATGGTGGAAAGCGTGTTACATTCAATCTGTTGTAGAAATCGTTCGCGCTATGGCCTTTTCTTGAGCAAATTTGACATTTGACGTTAGATTTAGAGCCTGAAGATGTCTGGGGGGTCTGGGCACCCATCTTCTTTCCTTTCTATTCTCATAAACCTGGGATGGTTTCCCCGCAACTTCTTGAATGTAGTTGGGGCAGGCTCAGTCATGAGCGAAGGATGTAACTGAGGCTTATATCTATTTCATTGTACAAATTATATTAGTATATAGTTTTACGTACATTTAGCTTGATATATAAGGGTTTAACTGATACAATCATTTATCCATATAATTAACAAGTGTTTTTCATATATATATATCCGCATCAGTTTGAAAAATGTAAAAAGATACTATTACTTTCCTATAGCCCTAGGATCACGATCCAACCCGGTATACCTTGAAGCCATCTAACATAGGGATCAGCTTCCGCAGATCGAAAAGTGGACCATGCCTACTGCTGGAGGCGACACCATTTCTCCTCTGTCGATATACACCATTCTTCCGTCCTAGAATATAAAAAATCGATTTTTCACAACCCACAAAACCTTAGATAAGCTAGACAAATATAGATAAGCTAACCCACAAAACCTTTGTATGTAATCTTCTGGCATGAAAATGACCTATCGTATATTACCGTCTGGTGATGTTCCCCTATCATCATCTCTCAGATCCATTGCTAGTATTGGATGGGTGATCTACGTCCAAGGAGAATGAAGATGACCCAAAGTAAGCCATGGAGAATGTGTAGCTAGAATTAAGAAGAATGAAGAGAGGTGACGATTTTGGGCAATCAATCCTTGATTTGCCTTTATTCTTGAGTGTGTAATTATATACAATTTGAGATAACAAACGTTACAAACCCACCAAATGTGAGTGGGGTTTGTTATTGTAACAACTTTAATTACATATATATATATATATATAATTCTTATATAATGTATATATTTCAATATTCCCCCTCACGTTGGCGTTTGAGAAACTACGCCGAGCTTAGATCTTATTTCAAGAAATTGTGACGAAGGTAGTGGCTTGGTGAAGTCATCATCTATCTGATCTCTTATAGAGATGTGAGTGACGTGTATTTTTCCATTTTTGACTAATTCTCGTACGAACCCGAAGTTGATTGTCATATGTTTCATTCGAGAATGGAACACAGGATTGTGTGCTAGATATTTAGCCCTAAGATTATCCGTCCATACTTGAGCTCGTGTGATTGGTATTAGTTGAATTTCCCTTAGTAAATTTCGAATCCAGACTGTTTCTGACGCTGCATCAGCCAAAATGCGAAACTCAGCTTCTGTGGAAGAGCGTGCAATAGTGGGTTGTTTTTTGGCTGACCAAGAGATTAGATTATTTCCGATGAATATAGCGAATCCTCCCGTACTACGTCTATCATCTAGGCATCCTGCCCAATCTACATCGGTGTATACATCTATTCTGATTGACGCTGATGGTGCAAGCAATATTCCATATGACACCGTACCTTGTAGATATCCCAACACTAGTTTTGCTACTGCCCAATGAACTGTGGTTGGATTTTGGAGATATTGACACAGTTTATTTACGGAAAATGATATATCCGGGCGAGTATTCACCAAGTATAATAGTGCCCCTACTGTCGATCAATATAGTAGCTTATCTTCCATGGGTACCCCGTCAGTCGCAGTCAACTTTGTAGTAGACAGCATAGGTGTAGATGCAGATTTTGACTTGTGCATATTTATTCGACGGAGTAGATCACAGATGTGCTGATGTTGAGACAGAATGTAACCACCCGTAGTACCTACCGGAGTTAGTTCCATTCCTAAGAAGAACTGCAGCTTTTCCATATCGTGAGTCTGAATTCCTTAGCCAATATGTCAATCAACTGTGTGATGTCTAAAGCTGAAGACCCAGTTACCATTATGTCATCCATATAAATCAGCATATATACCTGAGAGTTTCTCGTAACTCGCAAGAATAGAGATGCATCTGATGCGGTACTTACAAACCCAATCAATTTTAAAAAATTACTCAGGCGTTCGTACCATGCACGAGGAGATTGCCGGAGCCCATAGAGTGACTTGTGAAGTCTGCATACCTTGGTTGGATGATGTTTGTCTACAAACCCTGGGGGTTGTGTCATAAATACAACTTCCTTGAGGTCCCCATTTAGAAATGTGTTGTCGACATCAAGTTGACGAAGCTGCCAACCCTTGGATATTGCGAGTACTAGCATGATTCTGATGGTTGGAAATTTCACGACCAGACTGTATGTTTCGTCAAAATCAATACCCTCGACGTGTGAGAAACCACGTGCAACTAGACGTGCCTTTCGTCGTTGGAGACTGCCATCAGATCCTCTCTTGACCTTGAACACCCACTTACAAGTAACCAGATTCGCATTTCGAGGAAGATCCACCAATGACCAAGTGTGATTTCGAATCAGTGCACCAAACTCAACTTCCATGGCATGGACCCACTCAGGTGATTTGGACGCCTGTCTGACTGTAGTTGGTTCTGAGAAGTCATCAATCGCAAGTGACGTGGCTTCCAATCCTGTCAGTCTCCGATAGTCAACTCGAGGAATATTCCGTTGGGGCCGATTATTAAGAGCTGGGAGACTTGTACTTGCGGGGGTATTATTGTTTGAGCTTCCAGTACCATATATCGTTGGTGACACTGTGGGCCCCACCAGAGTTGATGAACCAGGTGATTCTAGAGTGGACCGAGCTCGGATTCTAGTATGAATCCTCGAGGATTCTGGACTGGACCGAAGTTGGTGACCTTTCAGTCACAGGTGCAGCTGAATCTGATAGATGAACCGAAAGCATTCCCCATATGGGCTTGATTGATGACTTGTTGACGTACCTTGGGGTACCTGTAATTTTGCAAATGGAAAGGAGTTTTCGAAAAAAGTGCAATGACACGAAATGTATATTTTTTGAGTTGGTGGATCAAGACAAATATATCCCATATGAGATGGGCTATATCCGAGAAAAATGCAGGAAGTAGAGCGAAAAGCAAACTTATGTTGATTATAAGGTCTAAGAAGTGGAAGACCTCACACCCGAACACTTTTTGAAAAGCGTGTTTAGGTTGGATATTGAATAATTTTTGAAGTGGTGGGATCCCATGAGTTTTGGATGGTATATGATTTATAGTAAATACTACTGTAGAAAAGGAAAAATTTCAATATGATAAAGGAACACTACCATGAGCAAAAAGTGTTAGACCAGTGTCTACTATATGCCTGATTTTCCTTTCTGCCGTGCCACTTTGTTCATGATTATGTGGACACGACCTTCGGTGATGAATTCCGTGAGAGGTGAAGTATGTGGTGAGAGCTTGGAATTCACCGCCGAAGTCTGATTGAAAATATTTGATTTTATACCCGATTTGTTTTTCCACCATAATATGAAATTTCTGAAAAATGCCTGCAACTTCAAACTTATGTTGATTATACGGTCTAAGAAGTGGAAAGACCTCTGGTGGTACAGTATCCCGTACCAGACCACAACACCAGCTTGAGATAACCTAGAATGAGTGGAAGCGCCCATATAGGCAATGGGGAGCTCCAGTCGACTTTATGAAGAAGTCAACCCCCTTGGACGACTTTAGCCGAGCCGACCCCTAAGGAGGTCGAGGGCCAAAAGTCGGCCCGGGCCAGATCTGGGCAGTTAGGCGGTTAGAGCCCTAATGACCAGATTACCCCCATAAGGACCCTATAAATAGGGACCACCATCACTCATTAGAAGTTAGGATATTTGGAGTGAAAAAAAACCTCTGCCAGAGAGAACCTGAGTGACTAGAGTGTCTGAGCGATTTCCGGCGGAGTTCGTGGCCATACGCTTGTTCGAAGCGTCGCACTAGCACTGATCGGGTTCCACCCTTATCAACCTCACACCCAAACACTTTTAGAAAAGCGTGTTTAGGTTGGATATTAAACAATTTTTGAAGTGGTGAGATTCCATGAGTTTTGGACGGTATGTGATTTATAGTAAACACTGCTGTAGAAAAGGCAAAATTCTAGTATGATAGAGGAACGCTACCATAAGAGAGAAGTGTTAGACCAGTATCCACTATATGCCTGATCTTCCTCTCTGCCATGCCACTTTGTTCATGAGTATGTGGACACGACCTCCGGTGATGAATTCCATGAGGGACGAAGTATGTGGTGAGAGCTTGGAATTCACCGCCGAAGTCTGATTGGAAATATTTGATTTTATGTCCGATTTATTTTTCCACCATAATATGGAATTTCTGAAAGATGCCTGCAACTTCAGATTTGTGTTTGATAGGAAAGAACCAGATAAATCTAGAAAAATTGTCAGCAAAAAACACGAAATATTTATGTCCATTATAAGAAGAGACCGGGGCAGGGGCCCACACATCGCTATGAATGAGTTCTAGCGGACATTTGGATTTAGAGTAAGTCGGGACAAGGTGGTTACGACTCACCTTGCCTAACACACATGACTTACATTTATTGAATTTGGAAATAACAGAAGGCAAATGATTTGACGAAAGTACATGACGAAGAACTGACTCATTAGGGTGACCAAGCCATTGATGCCAGACATCTAGATTGGCTTGAGTCGAATGAAGGATTGGTGGTGGAGTCGGAACAATCTTGTAGAGGGATCCATCATGTTGTCCTTAAAGGAGTACCTTGTGAGTAATTTGGTCCTTCACAAAGACACGAAAAAAGTCAAACACAAAATAACAGTTATTATCGATCCCTACAAAATTGTTGAACGGATAATAACGGAGTTTTAAGTAACGGAACATGCAAAATATTGCGTAATGAGAAAAGAGAGGATCCACTTGCAAAATTACCATCCCCCAAGTGTTGGATCTGAAGTTGGGTCCCATTACCTAATTGAGCGGACCCGGGTCCCTGATACGGCATTGGAGATGAGATTGACTAGATGTTTGGAGTGAAGTAGTGTGTTGCTCCAGTGTCCGGGTACCACATGTTGGTCCAGATCACTTGTTGAGAAATACGAATCTGCCATTTGAGTATTATTTGTTGCGGGCTGCCTAAAAAAATTTGGGCTTTGTTGCTGGACCGGGGCTGGATAATATTGGGCAGATTGTGTTGGAGTGTTTATGTAATGGGCCTGGGCCAAATTCATTTGGGAATTATTAAATGCATTTGGGTAATTTACGTTGTTGATTTAGGGATTGTTTTCTTGGACCGGATTGGAATTATTGTTTTGGTAGGGGTTTACTCGATATTGGCATTTATATGGGCTGTGACCCATACCCCCACAAACCGGGCACGGGTCACGCCTAACTTGGGCAACCCTACCCCTTCTTTTCCCCAAATTAACATTGTTATTTCAGCCGCCGCCGTCGCGCCCCCTTCCTCCGGCGAAACTCGAAGCCGGCGACGGCGCTGTTCCTCCCATCGATCTGTGATATGATGACGTCTAGTTGAGCGCGGGGATGGGCTGCCGCATTTTCAGCCGGATTTGATGGCTGGACATGATCTCCAGGAGCTCGTCAAAAGCCATCGGCGACTGCCGGACCGCTAGCGCCGTTACTGCCTCGCCGAAGTCCGGTCCTAGGTTATTGTAAACCGTCGTGTTGAAGATGCGAGTAGGAACCGCCACCCCAGCCGCTGCCAGCTCTTCGGCCAGTAACTTGGCTCGTCGGAGAAATGCAGACACGTCCTCACCGGCGGCATATCTGTTATTTTGTAGCTGCATCTTGAGTTGGAGAATTCGCGACTCAGATAGTCGCCCGTATGACGTAGCCAAGGTGTCCCAAATTGCAGCAGCCGACTCCAACCCCAACACGGTGAGCAACACTTCCTCCGACAAGGAAGACAAAATCCAACTTACCAACAGTTGGTCCCTACGCCACCAAGCCATATAGATTGGGCATTGAGGTGAGGGCGTAGAGGTGTTGATTTATCAATCAATGACTTCATATCAAAGAAATTTAGCAATGGATTAAATTGCATCCTCCACAAGAGATAGTTTGTTGCCGACAGTTTGATGTGGAGGAAATTCTGGATAGCTCCAAAAGATGGGGATCCAGCCAACATTTGTTGAGGGAGCAGTGCTAGATTGGATCCATTTGGATCAGCAACTGCCGGGATCATCAAAGAGGGATGATCGACCGGTACTGGGGAATGCAGCGGATTTGCGTTCGATGGAGCCACAGGATCGACATCGGCGGATGATACCATGTTGGATGGGTGATCTGCGTCCAAGGAGAATGAAAATGACCCAAAGTAAGCCATGGAGAATGTGTAGCAGGAATTAAGAAGAATGAAGAGAGGTGACGATTTTGAGCATTCAATCCTTGATTTGCCTTTATTCTTGAGTGTGTATTTATATACAATTTGAGATAACAAACCCACCAAATGTGAGTGGGGTGTGTTATTTTAACAACTTTAATTATATATATAATCCTTATATAATGTATATATTCCAATAGGCGACAACCCTGACCCACAACTCAAATCCATTGTGGTGATTTACTATTAGGGTTAGAGTTAGGGTTAGGGTTAGATCTAAAATTGACTCTATTTGATTATTTAATGAACGAATTAATTAATGAGTCATATATATATAGGACCTGTATCGCATGCGGTCCTATTATTTTTGCGGCGGTCCTTTGATTTTGGGTCGTCCGATCATTTTCTATTAAATTTAAATATTTAAATGAAATGTTAGTCTACTTTATCCGATCTTATCTATTGATAGCTATTTTTAAGAACTAATTGGCCAGATGGACGACCATGTTGTCTTCCTCGTGTGGAAGACTGACGATGAACGAAGCTATTGTCGGAATTTCGTTTGAGAGATTGTTAGAAAAGAGGAGAAATTAGCTGAGAAAGTAAATCAGTTAAATCGTTTTAATTATCTCATTAACTGAAATATATTACATCCGTTTGTTCAAGTATTTATAATATTCATACTTGGGCTTTATTTGATTATTTTGCCAAAAGTCAATAGAAGCTTGATTTATCTGGTTCTTATCCTATTTTATTTTTATGTTAATCATTTCTTCCAACAACTATAATCTTGTTTAAATGATTTTAATGTTTGAAACATTTGAAAAGGAAATCAATTGCAGATATCCATACCATCTTGACAATCTTGTTGGTCGATTTATCGGTGATTATAGTTTTCAAGTGAAGGATAAGATTTTGCAGGTTAATGTTAAAGATCGTGATTCAAAACGTCACATAAATCTAACGAAACGTACAAGACGTGGTTCAATACATAAATAGGGTGAGTGATAATAAAATGATTGTTTGAATTAAACAACGACAGACTGGATTTGATATTATTGGTTGTATCTTATCTATCTGATAAAATCTTGTAATATATAGAATCCGTGTTATCATGTAATAATGATTGGTTAATACCGTCTCTAATCCTTTCCTAATAATTGGAGACGGATATGAAGGCCTTCTCTAAAAAATCAGCGAGACGACTTTCGGAGAAGGATTAGAGACGGCCAAAAACCGTCGTCAATCATCAATTAGCGACGGTTTTTGATGATTAGAGACGGTTTCTGGCCGTCGCTGAAAGTCAGTAATCTGGTAGTGCATGTTTATTTTTCAACTCCTAACCCTAATTACCCTATGGTGCGATCTTTGCCGAAGCGATGAGCTTGCGAGTGTAATTTATGCTACACCGGCCCTCTTACTGTAGATAGATGATACTCAGCCGAAGCGATGAGTTACAAATTTAGGATTTCTGCTACATACACCCCCTCCCCTTATGATCCCTTGTAGCTGTTGTTAGAACGTTCAGTACGTCTTCTTGTGCAGTTTTCGAGATACGACCAACCTTGGAGCATATCTATCATTGTGATCCAACAATGCTTGTTTATTTCTCTAACATTATATCACAGTTTCGTCGGAGCATCTTTTCACCTTCGTTTTGACACTTAGATTCGAACCCTGAATTTTCAACAATTCAATAACTGTTCTGGTGATACATGATTGTACACTTGTCATTTTCATCAACAGAAACTAAGGTTCCGTTTGCTTTACGTCGAGAGCCTCCAGTACAGCAAGATGACCGCTCTTACCGTCACAAGTACTGATGTGATTCTCCGATCATCATAGTCATCATTGATACAACGTCTAACAGAAAGAGAAGCTTAAAATCAACAATGCAAAAAATTATCTAACTGCAGATAAAGCACATTGGGAAAAAGTAGGACAAAATTAAATAAACAGTGTTCCATCTTCTTCAAAATATAACAAAATGACAAGACGATACAGGGAAAGCCTCATGCATCGTCAACTTCATCAGTAACAGGTTTCGGATCTTCGAAGACGATGTCCTGGTCGAGGTCATCAAGTTCTTTTGCAGCATTGTTCATTGATCGAACTGGAGGAAACTGATCTTCTATTACCTCGACCGAGAAATGAGGATACATATCGATACCATGTTCATAAAAACAGGTAAGTAGTAAACATGTACACACTGTTGGGACAAACCGCTACGTCTGTCTGATGCTGGAAGGGGTGTGAAGGTCTGGAGGATGATGAAAGTGGAAAGGGTTCGCCGGTGCAAGTTCCTGTGGACCGGAATTATTTTTTGCATATGAAATTCAAAATTATTTTTTAATGAAATTTTTTGTACAAGGTCCGTTACATTTCTAACGAAATTTTATCTTTATGAAAAGAAAAAAAGATTTACAGATATTCAACAAAAGTCGTGAAAATAAGATTATGATGTATGATTAATTAGGTAGCCTTTTGTTTGCGACTCATCTTCGATATTCGTTTAAAGTCAAGATATCCCTTTGATGTCTTCTCTCTGAAACATAAATAGGAAAAACAAAGCAAATTTATCAAAAACAAAACCCCAAACCAAAAAATAAGAGTAATAAACAGATAACTGAGATAGTACCGTTGATGTAACCAAACAATAACATAGAATAGAGGTAGCAGCAACACTATCAGAATGCAGGTCGCTAGGTACAAAATACTAGTCTCTTTCTGCATTAAATACAATAACAAAGAGGTTTAGATCATTGAATGTTATGAAAAATTAAATAAATCACATAATATCTTAATTGGTGATGTAGTTACCCTTCCTCCTCTAGGGAAAGGTTTGCGTCCACCAATTGAGCAAGTATGAGCATCACAAAATTGACGTAGGAAAAATTCTGAAGAGAAACGTTCATGTTAGATCCATCTGTTTGTACAAAAAACAAGTCGAAAACAAAAAAAGTGGAAAACAAGAGTTAAATGAGACTGTGTTAATTATATCTCCCATTCTATCTTCTGTGTTAACTGATGTCTGTCTATTCAGAATCATCCATGCTGTAGATTTTTTTATGCAATTAAAGTTTTTCATTAAGAAATAAAGAACAATGGTCTAGATACATATGGAAGATACTTAAAAGTAAGATAGGGTCATGAGATTATTACCCGACACTTTCCAATTGACTCTGCTATCTAGTTATGAAATATGTAGATACTTAGTCTTAGGAGATTAATCTACCAAATTTGAATTATTGTTTCCTTCAAGGAGTGGCAGCAGCTTCTCTTATGGCACTTTGACTTATGTATGCTGTTTGAATCTCCTATTCCTTTCAGTCAATATGTGCCAAACCAGGAACCCTATAACATCATTCTACAACAGCCTCCAAGGGTTAGATGTTTTAGGGGTTGTGTGAACTTCTGACCCGCATCAGTGAGGTCTCCCAATCTGATGTCTGGGCTAAATGTTTTAAAGGCTGGAATGTTTGAATGTTCAATAATTTCCAGAATGAGTGGCTGAGGCATTCATCTAGAGTGATAAGGTCTCTAGAGTAGGGACAGTTAAAGAAGAAATAGCTCCTTGATTCATCTTGTAAGTTACAAAGAATGCATGTGAGTGGGATCTGAGCTTCTTAAAGGTATTTAGATGGTCATTTTTAATTCTCCATAACATGATGGAAAGTTTTGTTAGCATATGGAACCAGAATACTAGATTCCATCTGCCAATTGGTACTTACGATTCTTTTTCTTTTTTGATGAAATAAAATTTCATTAAAAATGAAAGAGACCTTGCCCAGGATTACAATATATACATAAAATAGAAAAAGACAGCTCCCTTAACAGACAAGCATTGTTTGTTTAACAAGTTGTGTCCTCTAGGGATAGCAATAAAGAAAAACATGAGCAGTACACAGATAGATCACTCAGAGCAGAACAACAATGCATTACAAGATAAAAGTTATGAGCTTATCCAATGCCTCAGTGCATTCTCTTCAGCCAAACCCAGATCAGGTGGATTCTCTTTAACCTCAAAACAGATTTTAGAGTCCCTTGTCACTTCAGCTATAACAACATCCTCAGATTTAAAGTTTCTAGTTTTCCCCTGCCACAGGTGCCATGTAATGCCTCTCATTAATGTCCAAAGTAACCTGCAACAGTTTGTAATGCCTAAGGATTGCTAGTGCTTCACAAAACCTTTATAAGGAGCTATCCCATTTCAACCCAGTAAGACTTAAGTTGAAATTACCGCAACCCATTAACCTATCAATGTTAGTTTGCACTTAAAGATATTTTTCCACATAATGGAATCTCTAGAAGGGAAGACTTGGATATCCTCCAGACTCCTAAGTCCTACCCATGATATATCTTCCCTAATCTAAAGGGATGGGACGGATTCACCGTTGGACCAGAAGTAGTGAGCTCTTTTTATGTTGGAGGCATAAGAAGAGGCTTTAAAGCTCCTGACCCCTAATCCCCCTACTATTTTGAGTAGGACCATTCTATCCCAAGGGGAGGATTTCTTACCATCCTAAATGAACCTATATACAATTTTCCCGACCTTAGTGATAACTGAATTAGGAAGGAGGGTTCTGTTTATCCAATACGTGAACATACCTACAAAGACCCAGTTCACTAACTGAATTTTTCCCGTATAGGATAAACACCTACCTTTCCATCTAGCTAGAGTCTTTTCAATTGGCTGAATTAGACCAACACACTGCCCCAAGCTCTTCTTTTTACCTGAGATTGGGACACCCAGGTAGGTGAGGGGAAGAGGCTTAGGAGAGAAACCTATGATTTCATGCAAGTGTGGGAAGGAGTCTACCCCAGAGTAATTAACAATACTCTTATCATCATTGATCTTTAGGCTAGAGAACTTAGAGAACACTTCCGGTATTTTCTTAATGGATCTCAAGGACTTCAGGTTTGCCTTAGAAAATATGAGTATGTCATCTGCATAAATAAGATGGAAGACAGATCTTGCACCATTGACTTAATATGTATCTATTTTCCTCTGATCTACTCCCTTCTGGATGAGTCTGCTCATAAAATCCATTACCAAATTAAAGAATATAGGGGAAATTGGGTCTCCTTGTCTTAGTCCTCTGTTGTTTTTAAAAGGCCTAGTGGGGGTACCCTCCACAACGACAGAGAATGAAGCAGATTTTATGTAGTTGGATATAAAGGTTATTTAATACTGAGAGATGCCCATTACTCCGAGAGTTTCCAAGATTGCATCCCAGCTAATAGTGTCAAACGCCTTCCTCAAGTTCACACTTAGCATGCACCTTTTCGAGGTTTTTGCCCTACCAAAACCATGTAGCATTTCCTCAGCCAAGAGAGTGTTATCAGAAATGACCATACTATTCATAAATGTTGTTTGGTTGGGTGAGACCAGCATATTAGCCACCTCATTCATCCTATTGGCTAGAATCTTAGAAAGGATCTTATAAATGAGGTTCACACAAGAGATGGGCCTAAAATCAGTCAGCTCAGAGGCAGTTGGCTTCTTGGGCACTAAAGTGATCCAAGTGTGATTACTGATTAGAAGCTTGCAAAAGGGGTTTCCCTTGGGAAAAATCCTTCACACAAGCTTGAATTGTAGATTTTAGCTTAGGCCAGAATTTCTGAAAGAAGGAGGAAGTAAAGCCATCAGAGCCAGGGGCTTTACCTGGACAGAGGTAGAACAACACCTCTCTAACCTCCTTCCCCAGAGGAATATGTGATAGCCATGCATTCATTTCCTGTGATACCATTGGTAGGAGTGGGGGGATACTACTAAGGTTCTTTGTTGCGCCTCAAAGATTTTGGAGTGGGGCTAGTGGCTAGTTGGTTATAAGTGTGGCTGGTTGGCTTGGAAAAATCGGGCTAATGGGTTGTTGGATTGTTAGTGATGTCACCGCTAGAGATGGTGATGGGGATCTGAAAAAGTCCAGATCTATATGCTGGAGAAGACTGAGGGAACTGAATCCGATAAACTGGAATCCACCAGTAAAGGGAAGAAGATCAGACCTAGGTCTAAGAACTGTAGGGAGAAGGTAAAGAGACAAGTAGAAAATAAAGAGAGAAGAAATAATACCCGATGGTGATTCTTTAAAAAAAACAAAATCCCCTTATCTACCCTCCACTATTCCTTTTTATATGCTTGACTCCACACTAGTGGTCAATATGGAATCAAGTTTAAAAAAAGGATATTAATGGAGGGCTGTCATGTTCTCTGAAATACAGAGAACATTAGCCACTGCATCAGTTAGGATAGTAGGTGGGTCAATGGGGTAATGGGTTAGTGGGTAAGTTGGTTATAAGTGTGGCTGGTTTGCTTGGAAAAATCAGGCTAATGGGTTGTTGGATTGGTAAGATAGTATGTGGGCTAATGTGTAAGTGGGTTGACGGGTTAGAGGGTAGGTGGACTGGCAGGTAGGTGGGTAGGTGGGCTGATGTAATAGTGAATTGCTAGATAAGTGGGTAGGCTTGATAGTGGGCTAATGGATAGGCGTGACAGTGGGTTGTTGGTAAATGGGTTAATGGGAAGGTAGTTAGGCTGTCTAGTGTGGAGAAGGGTTGAAGAATAGATAAATTGAGTATAGCTTCAAAAGAGATGATCAACTATATTAAATGAGAGATGTGAATTTACCATACCTTGGTTGGAAACACTATCCGGGCTCGTGAGTTGTAGCCCATCTCTCCAGTAGCCCAACGAGCTAGAGGCTTTATCGAGAAATGGGGAATTCATGGCTGATGTGGCAGTTGAGGGTCCCAGTGGCTTGGGATCTGATTTAGTTGCGCGGCATGAGGGGGAGGTGGCACCTTGGGACATGCTGCCCAAATTGAATTAAAAAAAATTTGAATGTGTTCCATGCGATTTATTGATGCATTAATTGCATCTGATGTTTAGGCATGCGGCTCCTTGGGACTATGAGAAGATGTTGACCGGAGCAAGTCTTGAAACTCACATTGTGGCTATCCTTATTGGAAAAAGTATTTGGGGCCACCTTGGTTCCCTCAACATTAATTCCCCCATTTATTCCACCAACTAATGTCCTCGATTTCTTCCTCTTTTGCCTCATCTTCTTCTTCATGCGTCCTGCAAAATTAAGCTTGCTCCGGTCAACATTGAACTTGCTCTGATGATCGTCGAACATGCTCCATTCACCATCGGACTTCCTTGGAGCTTTGTTAAGATAGCAGTTCCTCTCCACATGACCGAAGCAAGAGCAGATTTCACAATTTGGAGGGGTCGAAAGGACTCTAATCTTAAGGTGCATGAGATTTTCCAACCCTTCTCTAATCACCACTACCGGAATTGTGTGCGGAATAAATTTCAAAAAATCCACCATGATACAAGCTCGTAGTGCATGCCCCCATGGTGGATGAACATATTCAACCTCTAATGGGGTGCCCAGAGTGCTAAGTATAGCCGAGATGGCATCCCTAGTCCACATAGTTTCAACCATTCCTGTGATCAAGACCCATTGCGGCACTCTACCAAAGTTATCACCATGTAATACCTCCGAGGGTCTCTTGAGACAATTATTGGTTTGTCATCAATGAATGAATGCCCAAGATCGATCCGCAACTTTTAGGAAATCTGGAACAGTAGTGAAGTGAATACTGAAAGTGTCATCCATGTAGAGATTGACTCTGAAATCAGATTGAATATCCCATTTATTCTTTATTTAACAATGCCGTCGACGCACGGATGGGCTCTCTCCTATGATCCTGGTCAATAGGGACAAATACTCCTTAGTAGGTAGGGAATTATCCTCATAGATGAGAGCATGCTTTAGGCTGAATCTGAGCTTAGGAGCAATGAAATTCAAAGCTTTGTTGTCACCAATCTCAGGGGAGGCTATCTTCCACTTCCAGGCCAGAGCAGAAAAAATATTATCCATGATCCTAAGAATGAAACCACTGGGAAGAAACACAAATTAAGGCCAGGGAGGGATTCGCCGGAATTTTATCCCTCCAAGTATACCGACTTGAGGGGATAAGCAACACACCAATAGAGGTGGTCGGAACTTCCAGTGAAGTATCGTCACTATCGTGTATTTTCGGTGGATGCCAGAGAGTACAAAGAAACTCTCAAGCAGGGGGAAGGAAAGCTAGTGAGATCTTCCCTACCAAATTTCGTCCACTTGATAGGTCACACCTCAAAGAGATGAGGAGGACCACTAGCCTTGGAAGGATGGGATTCCGGTTATCATCGGGGAAGAGGGTCACACATGGCTCTCACAAGGGAAACTCTGTAAACCTGATTTAGTATTCCTTGGCCCAACCTTGTCGACTTTACTTACGATTCTTATTCCCGATGCATTCAGTGATTCCTCCCAATTTGCCTATGGAAGAACCGGATCTCCACAGGACCAGACTATGGGTTTGCAATCTAAACATGTGTTAATTAACCCCCTATCTGAAATGAGTGATTTCAAAAAGTGTAAGTCTATAGAGTCGTTCATGGTGATCTCGTTGAGGGCTCTCATTAATGTATATTTTCTAGATCCATTGCACCAAGATGGAGTCATTTTTCTACCAGAAGTTTGAGACATTTTAAATGTTAACTGGAGTGGTGATTATAGTAAGATCCCTGGCCCTTAAAACACCCTTTTAATGTTAACTACAGTGATGATTATGGTAAGATCCCTGACCTCTGTCTTAGGGAGTACCATTTGAGACCCAGGAGATTCCTTTCCTTTGTCTCATATGAAGAAGTTATAGGTAAATTTTTTTCTTTCTTCATTATGGAGGAGGAGAGAGCTATACCCTAGGACCAATATGTGAATTTACCAACTATGATCTGATTGACTAGCTAGATTCTACCCCCATAGGAGAGACATTTTCCATCCAACATTGTGATAGGAAAAATCCTAAAATCGAACTGAGGAAAAAAAGAAAACACAAATTTACGTAGTTCAGCAATGTGCCTACGTCCACGGGATACCTCCGCTATTCTTCTCTTCCTCACAACAGAATAGAAGCATTACAAGATATTTATAATGGTGATTAGGGTTGCCAATTTCTGTTTGTAACTCCTAATCATCATTACAAGGCCCATTTAACATAGAATTAAACTTATTTAATTCTAATGGATCGTAAAGGCCTACAATTATAATTCTAATTACAATTAAACTAGCAGCTCTAGTGGAGAAAACCGGATGCCTTCCTAAGAGTCTCCACACTTCTAATACTAACACATTGGTTATAAGATTTCTTCCTCCCAATGACAGGAAGTTCTAGGTATGTGATGGAGAGGTTTTTACTGTAAAGCCTAGAATATTGTGGACTGATTGGTCTTTTCCACAGATATTAGAGAAAGTTGATGAGCTCTTTCTATTGTTGACTTCAAGTCCTGAGATATGGATGAAAGACTCTAAGAGAGCTTTGATGGAATTAAGAAACTTGAGGTTGACCTTTGAGAAAATAAGAACATCATCAGCATATATCAAGTGTGTAATGGAGGCAGCTCCATTCACTTGATAGGTATCCATCTTAGGTCCCTCACTTCCCTCTCTATCAACGTAATTAGGACATTCATCACCATGTCAAATAAGTTGGAAAAGATAGATAAGATCAGGTCTCCTTGATTCCTCTGAAGTTTTAGAGTTTTTGAAGGGGAGGGTCCTTCAATTAAGATAGATAATGTAGCAAAGGAGATACAATTCCGGATTATTTTGCAAAATAGAAGGGAGAAGCCATACCTCTAGGATTGGAGATGATGGCATCCCATCTGATAGTATCAAAGGCTTTTCTGAAGTCAATGCTCAAGCAACACTTTTTTAGAGTTATCCTACTACCAAATCCATAGACCATCACATCTGCAGTACTATTTGAGTTATGTCTACCATCAATGAAGGTTTTTTGGTTAGGGGAAATGAGTTGACAAGACATCTTAGTATCTTACTAATTCTGACAGCTAAAAGTTTAGTTAGGACTTAGGAGTTTATATATCAGAGTGACATAAGATATGGGCCTAAAGTAGGAGGATATGGTTGGAAGATTTTAGAATGGGTTTTCCCCTAAAAAATTATGTGTCACGTTACATAATAACGCTTTTAAGCCATCTGGCCCTGGGGATTTGCCAGAGTTGAAAGAAAATAAGGCACTTCTAACCTCCTCTTTCAAAAGTACCTAAGTCAACCACTCATTTATGGGTTATGAGACAACTCTTGGGATGGTGAAGGAATGGCAGGGGGCTGATACAACTTACAAGGGCACTGAATAGGTTACTAAAGTATCTTGTACTGTTTGCTTCTAATTGTGCTCTAGTTGTAGTTGGATTCCCTTCAGTGTTTATTACATTAAGGATAGAGTTCTTAGGTTTTCTCAACCTAGTGGGCAATGCTAAAGAATCTTGTATTCTTGTCCCATAGGTTAAGTCGTGAATCCTTGCTCTTTTGTTTGAGGTCTGCCTCCTCCTTACACATGGGGTCCTTCAATTTATTTCTTAGAAAGAGTGAGAGAATGTTTTATTTTGTAGGTGAATAGAAAGGGGATTACTCTCAAGGTTCCTGACATAGATATTTAGGTCCATAGTTTTAAAAGCGGTAAAGCGCTCCCATTTTCCAGGGAGCGCTTTTTTAGCTTTGAGCGCTTTAGCGTGCTTAAAGCTAAAAAAGCAGTAGTGGCATTTTCGTAAATATTTGCATATACCCCTGTATTATTTTTTTTCAAATCCTATAAATATTATTTTTTTTCAAATATATACCCCTGTTATTACACGTTTACTGTAAACGTGTCATTTATTACACATAGATGAACAACATCAGTTTGCGGTGTAAATTTGTTGTGGAATTTACAAACTCACTGAGCTCATCAGCTTCTACACTGAGCCAATCCGGACATCTTCATCTCCTTCAGCAACAGCTTTCTCTCTGTGTTATCATGCTTCAACACTCTTAGAATTGCTGATAAGATCTGTTGCTTCTGATCTTTGTCCTTCCTAAACCCTGCAACATCTTCTGATACCTTCTTCACTATTTTGATGGCCTCATTTTTCTTCTGAAGTGCTTCATCTAGTTCAAGTTTCATGCAAAACCTGATGACCCGACCTGCCAACCCGACCCACTAACACACTAGAAAAAAGCGATTGGAAAAGCGCTCATGAAGAAGCGCTTTTCCTCTTTAAGCTATTAAAGCGGCGCTTTAAAAACTATGTTTAGGTCAATTATGGTATGAGCTACTAATTTATCTGAATGTTTAAAGTTTAAACAAAATTTTAACCTTCTTGAGTATTTTGTTGCAACTTCAAAGTTCAGTGCCTCTAAAAAGTTTTGAGAGACAAGTCCTTATCAAATCTATGTATGAGGTGTCATCAAGGCATGAATTATACAATCTAAAAGGTTTTAAGACTTTTGCCCCTTTTTCCATTTGTGAAGTGGTTATCACTAAACCCATTACGAAACTCAACTATTGCACAATAGCAAAGGCTCTATTCAACAAAGTTAACAAAGGCTCTATTCCAGCTTAGTTTGTGTGAAATTTGGGCCAGGTAATTTATTAATCAAGGTGAATTCTCCACCAATGGAGACTAATTCATGGAGGTGTACCATATTGGTTGTTAGAGTGAATTCAGCAAGACCACCATGGTTATAGAAGACATGTTCCCATTCTCTCCTTAGGAGATCTGATCTCATTAAAGTCCCCTCCAACAGCCAAGGAGTTGTGGAGATGAGACCAATTTATTGGAGGAGGTTCCAAAGGAATCCTCTACCTACCCTGGAATTTTCCCTATATATAGGAGTAAAATACATTAACAACCATTTTATGTTTATTAACTTTAGAAGGATGTACTGAGGGTGGGAGATTAATATGAGGGGTCATAATTGCTATAGGAATCCATCCCAGTCTGAACCAAATACATCCCTGATTGACTTGGTCTTTTGTGGCTTAATTTTTGTTACCAGTATTGAGAAAACATCTATGGATTTTGATCTCACTAATTCCTTTATATCCACATGGGATTGAAAGAAATATAAACCCCTAATGTTCCAAATTAGGAAAGTCGTTAGGAGGGTTGGGCTTTCCTTATGAAGAGGGCACTAGGGTCTCTATTATCCAGTGCGGAATTATCTGCACCTATCATAAATTGGGCTTCCTAAGCCTGATAATGTATCTCCTTTGAGATCTACTTATTTGATCCCTAAAATTTGTTGTGTCAGTTACCCAACATGTGTTCATAATTATTCTAAGTGATAACGATGGAAGAGCAACCCTAGGTTTGTTTGATATTGGTTTGCATTCTGGTTGTCTTCCCTTCTTTTTATTGGTCTCCTACATCCCTGCCTCTGATGACTTGCATTTCTCTGTGTGTGATTCAAGGTTCCAGATGCGCCTCTGCGCGATGTGCCACCACCTAGAGCACTTGAGCATATGCGCGCAGATGCGTCAGTGCATTTTCGTAAATATATATAAAACTAAAGGAAATTCATATATTTTTTTATATATCTAAACTATATCAATTAAATTTTTTAGTTAAAAATATATTGGATAGAAAATTTATTATAATACATATATTTATTAATTATCATAACACCCTATAATTCATTGTAACACCAAGGTTTAAAAACCGATAGGGGTATTTTCGTAATAATATAACTCTTTAAATGGCTAGGGTTTCTTTAAACTTATAAAAGATAGGCTTTTATAAAAATAAAATAATAAATAACCCAAGAGGAGCTTATATTAAGAATAATATAGCTCTTTTCATGGACCAATGTATTTATAAGGTCTTAAAATATTTTTTTTTTTTGCCTTTGTTTAAATAACAACAAAACCCTGTTTTAAGTTATTTAAACAACTTAAAACAGGCCTGGATCCGGGTCGAATTCTCCCAGTAGGGTCGCACCTGCGCATATGCGCGCGCACCCGGAACCTTGGTGTGATTCATTGTTGTTCAACCATTGGAGCTCTCTATCATGTGGTCCTAAAGTGCAGATCTTGTGTGTAATTCCATACTTCTGAAATGCTTCCATATTTTGGTCACTTCAGCCATTCCTGCAATGCTTATTTCAGCGGGTTTCACAATAATTCCACTTAGCTAATCACTACGCCTCAATCTACCTGAACTAATGAGTTGGACAGAAATAAGATCTATACAAGGGAGAGAAATTGTACTGTGCTATCTCAATGAGCTTTGTAGATGGAAATTGTGATAAGGGTGGGTGGAAAAGACACGGGTATGGATATTTTTCCATCTTTTCATTGTTTTCTCATGTTTCTCCGTGAAAAACCCACCCACCAGTTCAACTTCCTTCTTTTTTCAGGCTCTAAATCTAATTTGGCCAAACGAAAACCTAATATTCACCTTTGCAATGTTTACCTTTCAACTTTGAGGATGGTACTCCAGTGAGAGGAGCCTCGTCGAAGCTATCTTCGTTGGGGGGAACTTGGAGATTCAAAAAATCACCATGTTTTATTTTCTAGTTATGCTCATCCTCAAACTAGCATGTGGGGTTTGTACCACATGAATCCATATTGTAGAATTTAGGAGTTAGGACTTTTGTAATTATGAGCAAAATCTTCCTTGTATACTTACAGTTGAAGTATAGGTGCCCCAGGGTTTCCTCCTCTCTTGCTAACAGTAGACACGAACTTTAGGTACATTCCATAAATTCCCCATATCTCCAGTTTTAAAAAATTGTTGAAAAATACCATTTTATTCTCCATAAAAGTACTAAAAAATAGTTACAACTTTTGACCATATACCCAGTACCCTTAGCGAGAGGGACTAAATGTCCTTTCAATTGTAGTCATTCTGTAAAGGAGAAGTTGGTCTTCAGTACTGCCGTGTAATTGATTCTATAGTCCACACAGTATAATGAGGTTTTTCTTGAATAGAAGATCCCTCCACATTGATGAGTGTGTTCCTTAGCTTAATACAGTCAGCTAGTATAATACTCTCAAGATTACAGAATTTTTCTTTTCACAATTGTAACATTGTTTTCTACTTTCCTGGCAAGAAATCCCTCACCACTAGGCCTTCCTCAACATTGGGTAGAATCATTTCCACCCATGATATAGATTTCCTTCCCCTCCAAATGAAATTATATGCTAACGTTTGAACCTTCTTAATAATTGATTTGGGAATGGTAGTATCTTGTGCTCAATATGAAAACTTTCTAACGATTATCTAATTAACCAATTTGACTCCACCACTATAGAATAAACACCTACCACTACATCTTGAGAGCATTTTCTCTATGGATTCAATTGATTTCCAATACTGTGACTAAATATTTTCTTCCTCTTTGATATGGAACTTTGAGGAATTAGGAAAGGTTCGTTTTCCATACATGGAAAATATTGCTAAGCACTTCTCTCATCTAAGAGGATCTCTCCAATGGAGGTGCTGGAAAACCATTCCCATCCTCTAAAAGCTTAGCTCTATCTCATATTACTGGCCGTTCCCATTCCAGAATGAGAAAGAACAGTCGCAACATATTTGATGTGTTCTAGAGGAACATATGAGAAAAAAGAGGGATTGTGAAAGTAATTAATATATTAGTGATACTTATGACTTAAATCTGATTTCAGTTAAAGTATTTTTCCCACTGCTAATACTTGTAAAGCCCTCCATTCCTTGCAAATCATGTGTCACTTGGCTCATTTGATGGGAGAGGAACCATAGCCTCAAATTGAATGAGTCAATGGATTGGGAGAGGAACCATATGTAATTGTTTGTTGTCAATATAAGTGTCATCTCAGAACAGAACTACACCAGAACCCGAAGAAGACATCAGAATTGGAAATTACATAGAAGCAGTTGAAAGATTTAAACCTACAGGAAAGTTGTTGGGAGAGTACATTGGGAAACCCTAGGATCAATCTCATGGCACATCTGGTCAGAAAGGAATTGGAAGTTGAAACAACACACACTATGCATTGTTGGTACAGGGGACTTACCCTTGTGTCTGATAATCGAAGTGATCAGTGGATTGCTGGTATTTCTCACGCAAGAAAACAAGAGAAACGCAACTAGTGTACTTGCCTTGATTAGAAGGATTGACATGAACACCTAATGTATCATGTATCTAAATGTAAAATAGTTTATATATTTAATACAAAATTTTATTATAAAAATAAACAGAAGAACAAAATTCATATAAAAGTATAAAACTTGGCTTTAAATAAAAACAGTGAAGAAAATAGAAATATAATTCAGAAAAAAACAATGAGATTGGTGAAATAACACTAATTTTAAATAAATAGAAGAACATGTATTTTAAATTTCAGACAAATAAATTGGAGAAAAGTAGAAAACTCATTTACAAATGACATTGATAAAACCAGTTAAGCCACAATAAAAAAACAATTGTTATTATTTTTGCATGCTTGATTGATGGAATTGTTTGTCACTTTGTCCATTTTAAATATTACTTCTGAAAATGTAATGATATAATACCATGAAGGCGACTTGATATGTGACCCTTGTTGACAGGAAAACAGCTATCAGCAAGAGTCTGCATTCAAAATTAAGAATTATTTCTTTTATAAAATATTGGAGATTGAAAACCATCATCAGAAACTCCTAAATGAGATATACGGCAATTTTGGAATTTTGTACGAAGAAGAAAAGTTAAAGAGATACCTCGCAAAGATGGCGATTTTTTGCTGCAGCTGCAGGATTGCATTTTGATTTAGGTTTCTTGGGCTCAATCACCTCATCGCAATGTAATGAACCGCAAAGATCTGCTAAACATCGCCCTTCAGTCTGCATTTAAAATCACACTTTTGAGTCAATCATTTTTGGGGGAATTATTTTTGTGTCATCCTTCAGGTTTCCTATATACCAAAGAAGAGGAGCTTCATCTAGACATCGGTCATTGTACATTTTGGAGCATTCCCTACTTGATCTAGATTTTCTTTATATCATGTTACAAAATATTCAATTTCTTTTCTAAGCTCCATATGTATTATTTCTTATTTTATTAGTACATGAGAAAACCCTTCCCGACCAAGGTAGAAGGTATTTATAAATTCCAGTGGAGACGACATGTCCACATAATATAAATTGGGTAAATGAAAACGAGCAGATTGGTTTCTGAGGAAAGTTATACCCCTGGCATCATGTATTCATATATCACTCAATGAAGTTTTTCCCACATGAAAAAGCAGTTGCAGATTATTTAGGTTTATTATAAAGTTATCAAAAAGGAGAGGAAAAAACAAATGCAAACATAGAAGAAAAAAGAAAAACAATAGAAACAAAAGAATGGCTTAGAAAAAAGATGGAACCTACGTGATCCAAAAGATTGTAGTGCCTATTGTGAAAATGTTTATCTAGATATTTCTCTTCACGAAAAGATTTCTTACAGAAACCACACTTCCATTCATTGTAATCCATAAAAATTTTGTGCTGCTCCTGCTCTCTGAACATGTCGTTATGAGAATGAAGCTTGCAATTTCTTGATATATTGTACTTCTCTTCCTTTATAAACGGCATCAGATACTGCAAACCCCATGAAAGATTACCCTATGTTAAGGCAATTTACCAAAACATTAAATCTGTGCTATGAAACAAGTGTCTTATTACCAATTCGATTATTTTCCAAGCAGCCCTACTTCTCTCTCTTGAACAATGCACTTCGTGACTGCGTCCATCCTCCTGATTTTAATTACAACATCAATTATAAGAATTATCAACAGCAAAGGTCTAAAATCCCCCCCCCCAAAATTATGACGAAAACCTAAGAGAAATCCCATCTTCGATTTAAAACTAAAACCCTAAAATAAAACTAAAGAAACAAACGAAGAACTATATTAGGAAAGGCTAAAAAAGAAATCACCACCCACCAGAAAAGAAAGAAAAAAATACAACTCTGAGAGAGGAGAGAGAACAGTGGTGCGTACCTGTGAGACCACGATCGCCGGATTCATAACTACTATGAGAAGAAGAAGAAGAAAAGGAAGTGGTATCATGTTCGTCGACGGCAATCGTAGAATCCTCCCCCTGTTTCCCATTTTCTTCGTCCTTGGCACACAAAGTTCTGAAGCAGAGTCGAAACTGTAGGAAATGAAGACCAATAAGAAAAGGATAAATATCAATTAGCTCCCTTTACTTTCAAATACGGTTGTGCTAATCTGGATGATTGAAGTGAAAGTATGTTTGAAATCTGAATTTTTTTAGTGACGTTATTAAATCATTAATATTAATTCAATGACTAAAATATGTATTGCATAAGACATTAAAACATGTACGACGTAAAATAATTTACTACAAAAGATACTAACACATGTACGACGCAAAGTCGATCTAATGGACAAGATCAACTTGGCACATATAGCATTCGCACTGTACGGTCCACCTGAATACTACTGTTTTTTTATTATTATTTTTTTTAATGGCGATTTATATTAAAAGTAAAATAAAAGGAATTACAATCTACGATAATAAGGAAGATAGACAAATAATTAAACAACTACAAGGACGATAGGATGTGTGGAATAGATATAACTACTGTTTTTTTATTAAAAAAATATACTTTTCTACAACCAGGAAGATTTACCTTTAAATGATATATATTAGGGATGGGCATGGGTTGGGTTAATTCCGAACCCGAACCTGTTGGGTCTATGTCCGGGTTCAGGTGGATATTTTCGGTCATGAAAATCGATATGAAAGACCCAGAGATTTTTTCACCCGATTTTTTCGAGTCGAGTTCGGGTAAGATCCGAACCAAACCAGAAGAAATTTCTAAAAAAATTTAAAATATTAATATTAAAAATTAAATATACATATTTAATCAATTTTCCCTCTTTTTCTAAAATTGAAATTCTAATGTTATTATCATTTTCCTCTCCTTTTTCATTTTCATCTTTCATTCCCTTTTCCGATCCATCTTTACATTTGAATATTTGATTAAAAATTATTTGATATTTTATCTTATTTAAGATTTTAAAAATTATTTTAGAATGATTTGATTAAATTTAAATAACAAGATCTTTTATCTAAAATTTTCAAAAAAATTATTAAACCCGGGTCCGAACCTGACATCCAAATCGGGTTCGGGTTTTATGAATTTAGATATTTCCGGATTTTGACCCGAACCCAAGCGGGTCAGGGCAAAACCAAGTCAAATCTAACTCATGCCCAGTCCTAATATATACAGTATTTATTTAAAATTAGTTAGTTTTATATTTAGCTTTAATTCGTATTCGGTAGTTGTTGGATGAGTTATGTGTTGTTGGAGAAGTAGTAATGGCCTGGAATCGAAAAGGTCGGGTACATGTTCAGTTAGATTATTCCACCGTCAAACCTGATTTCAACAATCCGAACCCGATCCATTTTCGTCCGACTTTTTTGGGTGTGGTTCGGGTCTCACCTGAATTAAACCCGACTCATTTGATACCCGATTCAATTTTTAAATAACTTTATAAATATAAATAAATTTTATAAAATATCCCGACTTATAAGTTTATAACATATATTTGTAAATTGCAATAATAGAGACATCATTAGATAACTAAATTATATTGTTAAATGAGAATATTTCAAATTAAAATATATCTATCGAGATATCATTAGATATTTAGATTCATAATTTAATTTTTAATAACTTTTATTTTTGATTTTTTTTATTTGATCTGAGGTGGGTTTTTTTTTAGGTTTTTTTTTATATAAATGAGGTGACTAGGAGAAAAAATAACTAAAATTCAAATGTCCAACATTTAAAAATACTGAATATTCTAAAAATCGATGGTGATTCAAAATCTTTAAAATAACCTGAGGCGACTTTCACCCTTTTCGGATTTTTTTGAATCACCTTTGAAGTATAAAAAAGCCTCATGAGCTCTGAAGAAGGCATGAGACCCCGTAAGCTCGAGAAAGATCAAATATCGCAAGAAGGCATGAGCTTCCTTCCAACCATGCCTAGCTAGATTGAGCAAATTCTCTCCTCTTTATAGGCTCACGGCGAAGTTGATTGGGAATCAGACCACATCTGGGGAGCCAACTAGATTCTAGGTCAATCGACCGGAATCCTAGTCTATCCTGGATTATGATCGATTGTCCTCCTAGACAGCCGGCCGTCAACAGGTCGGCCCCAACTCAATCGGATCTGACCGACCATCCCAAGAAAAGTCCATTTTGCCCTCTGGTGAAATGACCAATCTAATCTCTAGAAAGTCTATAAATAGTGGGGAAAACCTTCATTTCACACACAGCTATCGAGCGACCGATCTCTTTTAAAGCATAGAAGTGGAGCGTGCGACCGATTGGTAATGCTCATGCATTGTAAAGTCGGACGATCGACTGGTTGGCATCGATCGACTACTCCAACGCAGTCGATTGACCAATCCAAAATACAAAATGAGTTCAAATATTAAAGTTCCAAAGATTAAAAAAACATCATTGATTCATCTGTCTTCAACACCATAGATTTGGGATATGGGTTTATAATAATTTTAATATGATATAATCTAATATTATATAAGGTTTATATGCAATTTTCTCCAGGTACGGGGATTATCCGGAGCGGAGATTTCAATCCTCATCCCCACACCCGAAAATGATCGGGGATTTCGATCGTGGACGAGGATTTTCCTACTTCGAGGCGGGTATCGGGGACGAGAATCTCACCCCTAATTATAATATTATTTTAAATTTTAACGGCCTTTCGAGCTGGTCCGAGTTGGAGGTGACTCGAGCCTGACTTTCAGGTCTGAGCTCAACTCGTTTGTTAAACGATTCGGGCCTAATGGACCCAGACTAAATTTCCATCCCTACTTGAGGGTGACTCTCATCAATAAATTTTTATAATTTAATTTATTTGTTGTTTGATTTTTTATTGCTTAAAGAGTTTCAGTAAATGAATTATTTCAAATTTTGTTTTCTAATATTATTATATATTTTGAGGTTATTTACATGAATTATAAAAATTATAGGTATTTTTTGCAAAATTACATAGATCATTGAAGTTATAGGATCTTTTACAATTTTATTTTAAATTTTTTATTTAAGAAACTTTCACTCAACCCCGACGCCGGTCGGAGTTCGGGTGCAACCTTTTCGGGTCGGGTTAACAGTTAACCCGACCTATGTCCACCTTTTTAAGGGCATTACGGTCATTGACAAAATATAACCATTTCATCTGAATTTAGTAAACTTTTTTTTTCAAAGTGACTGTATATTTTCTTTCAAAATTTAGCACAAAGCATGTTTTTCAAAAGTTCTTCAATAAATATATTTTACAAACGAACTAGAGATAACTAATTAGATTTACAAAAACCCTAATCAAACTAATTGTGAATGGCTGACATCAAAGGACTGGATTTCATTGTCATTCATATGCGATGCGGCACCTCGGTTATTACTAAACAGCCGGATAAGTCCACTTTTAGATCTCTTCATCGAATTATTATTACCCATTCCCATTGGTCTTCCGAATTTATCGGCAAGTTTTTCTGAAAGGATTTTCGCCAGAGTATCGAACCTCCGTTTCGCAGTTGGGTACCTTGAGATGGACTTTGTGATTCCTTGCAATCTGAACAAGAAAATCATAGTATATATATGTGTGTTTCAAAATAAATATATCTATTTTCTTTTTTAAATTATATGAAATTTGCTTAACCTTCGGGCAAATCCGTTGATTTCAGCTCTTTTTTGGTTGTTTTCGATGGCGCACTCTGCATTCAAACTTTTTAAACGTATCGGATCACCTAACAACAAGACCAATCTCGTGAAGTAGGCTCGATCGTCTGGTTCTAGATTCTTGCTCATGATCTGCTCCTTAATTACCATGAGCGGGTCGAAAAACCATTCGAAGAAAGTCTCTTTTGGTCTATTCATTGTCGTTATCTCTGTACCATCGCCTATGAGATTAAAAAAATCGATGAATTAGATAATGAAGCAAAATGCAAAATCAATTTTCAAAATTCTTATTACTTAGTAGTAAACCATCAGAATTTTCGTCAATAGACCGTAGAAGAGATTGAAGAATGCAATATGCTGGTAGACCGATACCAATAATCTTGCTATCATCTTTCCCTTTCAAACAGTCATCGATATCTTTTCTGGTTATTATTTCCTCAGATACCAGCCTCTCGCCATGTCTTTCGCACTCTTTGAATAAGTATTCAAGTACCTTGATTGGTTTCAAATCTAGAATGGCACTTTTGAACGAAACCGAACGTGATGGAGGAGATTTTTGGTCAGATTTGTCCCCACGAAATGACGATGGTCTTGTAATGGAGCCAGAATTTGCAGATTGGTTCTTCCGATATTTTAACCTATAATGCACATGTTAATATTACATACATATTCCTCAAATTTGCATTTAGCAGACCCAAGTATTAAATAAATGTAATAAATATAGTTACATTTGACGTGTGTGTAGCGGATTTCATCAAGTGCAATTAAGAATCTAAAATATTTGTGAAGGCAACAAAATCATAGAGATTTAATAAATGGATAAAGAAATCTTTGTGGAAATATGTTAAACTAACAAACAAAAAAATAACAGTCCCAATGACTTCGATGCATCGCAAAGTCCTCCCAATCATGTGAGCACATGGCCGCATCAAAAACCTGAACTATTGTAGTATATTTTTAGCGAGAATCAAATGTGTTTACAAACTTGCATTTGTGATTTGCATACACATTTAGTGCAAGCACCAACTTCATGTATGCAAATGCCTCAATTATAAAAAACAGTGCTAATAATTGTGTCAATTTTTAGCAGACTAACTATCTATAGCTCCTCCACCTTCTCAAAAGTATGTGCAGAAAATCAATCTTTACATAATATCTTAGGATATACTGTTAAAAGTCTACCTATAACATATCTAGGGTTACCAATCACGGGAAAGAAAAAGTCATTTGGACAGTGTTGGAAGCTAATCCAGTCTATAGAGGCGCTCCTAGCAAGATGGAGTGGGAAATGTCTTTCCTATGGAGGGAGAATACAATTAGTTAACT
>LFYR01002184.1:517896-546613 GCA_001185155.1 Zostera marina
CCTATTCTCTATTTTGTAAACTTGGCATTAGCCTTATTCTAATGAAATTTAATTGCTTCAAAAAAAAAAAAAAAAAAAAACTATCTATAGCTACTAACTAGTAGGATAATTAGTGACGGGTAAAACATGACAGTTAAACAATACAGTTAAACTATCTATATCTTTAACTAGTAGGAATAATGGTTCATTCCTACGATTTCTACTCTCTTGATTTCATATGGTACATTGGTACCAAAGTTCAAAGAACTTTTTTCATTCGATTTGTTTCCATCCAGTTGCTCCGATGAATTCCAAGAGGGATTCTGCCATCATGGTATCATTTGCTAAGCTAGAGGCTTCTACTACCCAAGGTTTTTTAGGCGACCATGCGGTCATGCGATGGCCATGACCGCATGGCCGCCTAGGCGCTTCAGGCGACGCCTAGGCGGTCGCCTGAAAATAGGGTAAATTTTGCAAATTTACCCTGAACTTATATACATTTGCTAAAAAATATGGGTAATTTTAAAAAAATATATACATAAATTTTAAAACCTGAAATTACTAATACAAAGTAATAGACCTATTAATCTAAAATTTAAAATGTAAATACATAGATTATATGACTTCTATGAATTTAGGGTTAAAAAGATGCAAGAAACAAGAAAGAAAAGAGGTTAGGGTTTTTTAAAATCCTCAACCTCTTATTTAAATGGGTGGTTGGGCCTTATATTTAAATTAAAAAAAAAATTAAAAAAAATAATAAAACATACCTATTGGGTTAGGCGGGTCCGGGTAAGATCCGAACCGGACCCGCCTAACCCGCTCCAGCGCATGAAGGCAAACGCCTACATGTGCTGGAGCGCATGGTGGCATATGCGACGCCTAGGCGACGCCTAGGCGTCGCATGAACAAGCTTGCTACTACCACACTAGAAGGATTCTGCCATCATGGTATCATTTGCTAAGCTAGAGGCTTCTACTACCACACTAGAGGGATTCTGCCATCATGGTATCATTTGCTAAGCTAGAGGCTTCTACTACCACACTAGAGGGATTCTGCCATCATGGTATCATTTGCTAAGCTAGAGGCTTCTATTACCACACTAGATGGTAGTAAGCTGTTAAGGATCTTGACTCTAACTAATATATATTTTATTTCTTTTTGTTCAGGATAAGGCGCATTTCATTTCTACTCAAAATTTGCTTTTTTTTTAAAAAATGAAAAGCAATTTTCATTCCTACGATTTCTTTTCTTTTGATTTCATAATATACATTGGTACCAGAGTTCACAGAGAACTTCTTTCATCAGATTTGTTTTCATCTTCAGTTGCTCCAATGAATGCCAAGAGGGATTCAGCTGCCATGGTATCATTTGCTAAGCTTGCATGTGCAAATAAAAAATGTGAAGACAGTGACTCTAAAAAAGAGAAATTACTTTGCATGGAGTGCTCAGATCATGGAAATCCTCCATGACCGATTTTATAAATTTTGTCGAAAGAAAGAAAGCACGTACCAATTACCAACAAACTTCTAAATAGCGCCGCTATAGCAGCCTGGCAGGGCGAATCCATCCGAATAAATTATTTCAAATGAGCTAGGGCTCCGGCTCCCCCAACAGGATTTTCTTAACACAGTTCTCTCTCCAGCGACCAGACCTCCTTCCAGGCTCCCGCAATCTTCGGCGAGCTCTGACATTCTTCCTTCCGTTCCAGCGACCTTTGGCGAGCTGCTTTCCAGCGACCAGAACATCATCTTCTTCTTATTTTGGTAGTAAACACTTTTTCTTGATATTTCATGTTCCATACTATATATTTTAATTTTTAAGATGTTTAATTTACAGGTATTGATTATTAAATACTTGTATTTACAAGTAAAATATGGGAAAATAAATTAAAAAATATATAAAATGCTATAGCTCTAATAGCGATCGTTATCTGCTATTTAGAAGTATAGTTACCAATTAAAATAAATCACTCCCTAGAGTTATCAATGGAAGAGTGGGTTTCTAGCCATTGATAAAGAAACACCTTGGTATTAGGAATTGAAGTACCTATCTACCTGTTCCTGTGCTTTAATGTAATAACTTAGGAACTATGTATATGAACTCTAATCTGATTTGTCATACAAAATAAAATAAGCCGCCATGACCCTACAGAGATAGTATACAGAGACAGATGGAAACCTGGGAAAGCATGATCCTTCCGGCATGTCAAGTATATCATTAGTATATTCATCGTAAATTGATAATGACGTGATTATGTAATAGAATCCCAAAATCATCGATGATTCCTGAAAAAAAATGAAATTTAAACAAAGAATCGATGCTTTTTAAAATTAATGGATCCTTCCAATAAAGGGAATGCTAAATATTTAAAGAAATAAACAGAAACCATGAAGAAAATGAAATACAAATCAATGATGACAGCAAAATAAAAATAATAGGAATGATACATTTATGTTTATTAAAGAAAATAAACTATTTATTTCTTTAAAAGAAATAAATAATTAATAATAGAAGTATTTTACTTTTAAGGAAAAAAAGACTACAAAAAATAATTTAAAGAGAATAAACCTGATATGAAACCGCGGCAGCATAACCACCTAATAATAAACATGATAGCGTAGAAGCAATTAGAGCTCCAATGACAGCAGCTGGCCAGAGAAGAATTGCAAGACCAGCAAAAGGCACACATGCCGTTTCTAGGAATGGTCCCTCACGCCCAATCAAATCATGAAATAATTGATGCCATCCTTTGAATAGCATGTATGGAGTCTTATATAGAGCAACAAGTGTGATTACAGGTGTATCAATAATTATTCCAAGTAATCCCATTATCAAACCTCCCAAAAGATGATGTACTCTGAAGAGTTTTAAAAACACCAAATGGTAATTTTTCCATTTTTAATAACGTTAAAAACATTAAATGATGAACCTTTAAAAATAAACTATTTACTATTTATTTTCAAAAGCAATTTTTTTTTTCAGATTTTCAACTGTTCAAATTCGTAAAATGGGTTTGAATTTTCAATTATATATATGTAACTTGCAAACTTCTTTTTCTTACTATTTGAATCTTTTTTCAGTGAGAGTAAATTTCCATTAAATGGAGAGCCAAGCACGAAATTACATAAAATATTAGTGGGAAATCGTAAATTGGGTGTGAAATTCACACTATTTTAATCTTTTTTTGGTGAAAGTAAATTTTCATTAAACTTCCTATCTAGCATTAATTCTTACTTCCTAATGATAAGATAACTAAGAATGTTACCTCATGAGGTAGGTCTCTCACACATTAAGCATATTTTCTTCTATTTGAAGCTTACTAGTCTTTTTATAGACTTTATGCTTGAAGGACAAACTAATGATCTCCCTTGCAAGTCCTCCCTAGAGGATTTAACCTGCCCTGGTGCAGTGCTTGTCTGTTAAGGGATCTTCCTTTTTATTTGTACTTATCCTTATTTGTAATACTGGGCAAGGCCCACTTCATTCCTAATGAAATTTCAACTTCATCAAAAAAAAATCTCCCTTGCAAGTACCTCAAGTGGCCTCAATGTGTTCTGCTTTAACCTTCTGTTTCTTGCATACCAGTTGTATTAAGACAGGCAGATGCAGTCCCCAAGAAACATATTAGTTAGTGAGTTTCTGGCAGGCAAGTCTAATGTTTGGCTGTGAAGAGGTGGGGACAAGGATGTTCATCAGTTTATGATCCTCCAGATTGAGTTGTTTAATTCGTCTGTGACAGTAAGACGTAGGGTTCCAGTATTTGCAATTGAAGTAAAGGTGCCCCATTAATTTCTCAGAGGATTCATAAAGGAGACAATCTGCTTGGGTTCAGGTGTATTTTAATTCTATGATCTTGTTCACTAGTTGGATTCTACCCCTCCATATGAGAGGCATCTTCCACTCCACTTTTCCAGAAGTTCCTAATGGGTTGGATAAGCTTCTAACATTGGTTATGGGATTTTTTTTCCTACCAGATATGGGGAGGCCAAGGTACATAATGGGGGGTTGATTGACTGTAAACCCCAAAATATTGTGTAACTCAGTATTCTCTTGACACACAATGCATTGATTGTGAACATTATTTGAATCTTGTTATTTATGCATTGTCTGTGCTTACTAATAGTGCAAGAATAGGCTTTGAAATTTACGAACCTTTAAGACATAATTTGAAGTCTGCATATATATTTTTAGAAAAAAAATTATTCAAGGGAGATAGCTGATGTGGTTTGACGACACTAAAATTGTAGATGATCATATTGGGTAATAACTACCAACTTTAAATTTATGTAGTGATATATTCGATAAATTGTTAAAAAGATAAAAATATTTTATAAGCGCAAATATTCTAAAAGTGAAATTAAAAACCTGATTTCATAAGGTTTCTCATTTGAAGGGTTGTCCTGAAAAAGGTGTTCATCCATATATGAAAAATATGAATGTAAACAAACATCGGATACATCCCTTACAGCAGTAAAACTACCCTGTATCGTACTCCAAGTCCCATCCTACAATAAACTCATAAAAATGATTGTAAAAAATAAATAAATAAATAAAATTAGATTACATTTTAATTGCGATATCCACAAAATTAAGATATGAGTATATGAATAGAAAACATCAAATTAAAATAATCAAGTTGGAAATACATCATCCTTAAAAATAAACAGAATTAAAAATTTAAAAACAGAGAAAAAAAAGATTTTTATCGAAATCAAATAGAAAATATAGGATATTGATTGAAATCATGAAATAACAAAATTGAGCCAAGTAGAAACTATAACATAATAACGCAACAAGGCTGAAAGATACAATTAGAAATAAATAAGGATTTTAAATCCACTGAAATTATATATATAAAATGATTTAAAAATACCCACGAAATTTATTAGAAATAAATAAGATGAAATAAAAATCAAGTCAAGTTGAAAATAAAACACAATTTACAGAATACACATAAAATAAAAAAGATTTTTAATTCACTGAAATTAATAATATAAAGAGGTGAAAAATAGCAACAAAATTTTGAAAGGAATTTTAAAAAATACCCAAAAAAATAATAGAATACTCAAATTAAATTGAGACGGAAACATACCACAATACAGTGAGTGAAAACATTTGTTTTCCCTTCACCAACTGCTTCAAAAGTAGAAAACAATGGTGCCAGAAATCCATATGCTACACTTCCTAGAACAGTCCCGATAATCGCAATGCAAATCCAAATGATTAAAATAACAGTGATTATGATTAACAAAAATATTTTAAGGATTGGCCCAAATTGTTTGGTTCTGAAAAACAATTAAAAAATAATTAGTAAAGGGCATTTCAAATATCGAAAAAGTTCAACAAGAATGATATTGTCTTGATATTTATTACCTTGCAATGCAATACCATGTCCAAAATAAGTGAACAGGCCAGAGAGCGATGATAACAGCAGAATTTCCGATAGTTATAATAAGGGTTGTTAATGGACAAAACAGTGCACCTGGAATATATGGAAGAACAAACATACATTGAATTGAAATCCAGAGATTTTTTGTTCAAAACAAAAATCCAACAAGTAAACTGTTTTAGGTATGATCATTTGAAGATATGAAGAAGAAAACTGTTTTTTCTATCTCAAAATATAAATTAAAGTAAGACTAAAGTTTTTTATGAAAATCAAAATAGGGAATCATTATTAAAGTATTGACTATGCTATTTTGAAGATCTGCAAAAAAGAATGAAAAAAATAATTTTCTTTATCAAATTTGAATATACCAACAATCCCAATAAAACAAAGGGTATTTTTAAAATCAAAATCTGGAATCCTGCAATCCTCAACAATTTAGTTTTTTCAGTGCTACTCTACTTTAATCTAATAAACCCACAAACCCACCAAAAAATAAAATAAAAATTGAAAAGAAGAAAGCGACAAACAAACAAAAAATACAAACCTTTGATAACACCCAATACCAGAAGTCCAAGGAAGAATGGAAGAAAGAAGATGAAACTTGAAATAGTATTCCAGAAACCTCCTCCCGGACCCATCTCTCACCAGAAACCTCAGAATCAAACTCCTCCGCCCTGCTTTTTAACCCCAACGGAAGAAGTAAGTCTTCTAACCCACTCGAAGAATAAAAAACCACGTTAGTTGATTCGAAGACTTACAGAAGATTTGCAACCCTAATCACACTGTGGATTACTGGAACAGGTCCTAAACCAGCAAAAAAAAAAATCCCTTTCCCTTTGGATCAAACCACCAAAAGTAGTTAGTATCAGATTCTGAGGGAGTGGAGATCCAACATCGACATTTAGAAGAAGAATCACATGACGTGTCGGTTTTTTTTATATATAGAAGGTAACGGCCACACCAACAACCGCAAAGTGGGAAGATGACACTGAAACTCTGAAGTGAATTTATAAAAAATTATTAAATATCACTTTTTGGCTGTCAATTAAATTATTTCTTTCTTTCTTTTTATTTTTGATTAATTGGTTGTCAAATGAATTAGTCAAAATTAGACCTAACTCTAAATTAATTAATTAAGTCAAAGGTCTAAATCAAAGTCAAGATTGGAATTGGTACAATTGCATAAAATACCTTGAATTTAATTATTATTGTTATTTTATCTAACACTTTATTCAAGATACAATATTTCATTAGCACAAGATATTATTCACAAAAGAATCTTCTAAAGGGGACAAAAGATAGCTTGAATGCAATCCACTATTAACAAAAGATAGTTTAAATGGAATCCATTATTCACAAAAGAATCTTTTCAAAAAAAGAGAAAACAAGTCTTGGACTCATGTAAGGAACCATCTAATAAAGATTCAAGAGTGGACAAGTGATGACCAAGGCTATAAATAAAGGGGTATCCCCTCCATTTTCGTTCACCATACCAAAAGTATTTTAAAGAACTTTCACTTCAAATTTGAGATCTCTAGTGTTCTTGCTTACAAGCTTCCAAAAGTTCTCAAGTATTCTACCTTTTCAAAGCTTTAAAAGCTCTCCAACTTCTACTTCTAAATCTCTTGTTTATCTTTACAAGTAAGAAGTTTTGTGTGTTTAATATTCCTCCCATCTAATCATCTCTTGTGTGTGTTCAGCCACTTTCGTTAAAAGGTTTGTCTTAATATTACCAAAGTGTGAGAAAATATAATAAACTGCAAGAAAAACAATTAATTTACATGACCATCGATCATTAATTAATATATGACCAGAAATCAACTTAATTAATATAATTAATAATTAATCAAATTAACAATAAACTTACACCATCAATTATATTTCAAATCAAAAGGTTATTAAGTTGAGAAATAAACAGTGATTTGATTTGGAAAAAAAATAACCTTCTAATTTCTAATTTATTAATAATCAAAGATGAAAGATAGAAATAAACTTACATGACCATCGATCATGTCTGGAATTGTCGATGGACGACGTTGAGACAACATGATTTGGACAATGATATCATCTATAATAAACTGCAAAAAAAAATTAACTTACATGGTCATCGATTATTAATTAATATATGACCAGAAATTAACTTAATTAATACAGTTAATAATTAATACAATTAACAATTAACGTACACCATCAATTATATTTCAAATCAAAAGGTTATTAAGTTGAGAAATTAACAGAGATTTGATTTGGAAAAAAAATAACATTTTGATTTCTAATTCATTAATAATCAAAGTTGAAAGATAGAAACAAACTTACATGACCATCGATCATGTTTGGAATTATCGATGGACGACGTTGAGGCAGCATGATTTGGGCAATGACAACATCCATAATAAACTGCAAGAATAACAATTAACTTACATGACCATCGATCATTAATTAATATATGATCAAAAATCAACTTAATTAATACAATTAATAATTAACTTACACCATCAATTATATTTCAAATCAAAAGGTTATTTAATTGAGAAATAAACTGAGATTTGATTTTTAAAAAAATAACCTTTTAATTTCTAATTCATTAATAATCAAATATGAAAGATAGAAATAAACTTACATAACCATCGATCATGTTTGGAATTGTCGATGGACGACGTTGAGACAACATGATTTGGACAATGACAACATCCATAATAAACTGCAAGAAAAACAATTAACTTACATGATCATCGATCATTAATTAATATATTACCAGAAATCAACTTAATTAATATAATTAATGATTAATACAATTAACTTACACCATCAATTATATTTCAAATCAAAAGGTTATTAAGTTGAGAAATAAACAGAGATTTGATTTGGAAAAAAAATAACTTTTTGATTTCTAATTCATTAATAATCAAAGATGAAAGATAAAAACAAACTTACATGATCATCGATCTGTGAAGGTTTGACCTTGGACGTCGTCGGTGAGGAAAACCGTTGGTGAGAGCAGCTTCACTCTTGAAGAAATCGTTGATTAGAAGAAGAAGAAGAAGAGTGAACGAAGAAGGAGAAGAAAAGTGAACGAAGTGAAAGAAAGGAAAAGAGAAAAGAATGACAGTTGGGAGAAAGAGAACTATCAAGAAACTTGTAAATGCAATTAACCCAAGTGGAGGGTTTGAACTTATGCAGTCACAAGAAATGATGTTTAATTTGATAATTTTTACACTAACTCATACCCTCTATTTATATACACTCTTAACTTAACTGATGTATTTACATTTTACAACTCTTATTAATATATTTCCTATCAACTACACCCTTATGGGTGATTTTGCTTTCTTGTCCTCATATTCACTTCATTCGTCCATATGCTCTTAATGGTAACTTTGCCTTCTTAACCTTGTATTGTATACTTTTGTTCTTAAGTCCTGATTATATCTTTTTAGTCTTTACATTCCCCCTCAAATGATAGAATCTGAATTGTATCATTTGAATATAAACCTGTTTAGACTTCTTAGATCTTCATTTGTTCCGTCCTTTATTCCCTGCACCAAACTCTTGTGTTAATACTCATTCCTAACAGAGAAAAAAAATTATGTTTGGGGCTACTTAGCTCTGGTTAGATGAAATTTACTATATAATCATCATGGTTGTAACCAGCTTTGGTATTCAATTAAATGAGCAGATGGTAGGGGTAAAAAACCCAAGTGGGATTTATATTCTTGCTCCTCTTTTCATTTTATTTTTTCTGGGAAAACCCTTCCATCAGGTCAAGTAATCTGTTTTCCCAATGCTTTTCATACAAAGCCAGTCTTTCCTTTGTCTTCTTCTTAAATGAATTTCCTGGTTTAAAGCAATTCATATTTCCTAATTTTAAGACAATAAACCATGATGAATCTGGGTAGTCCCTATCATCGAATATTCATACATTAAACCTATCTACTTCCCATTCATGTTATAGAATATTTATACAGTAAACCTGCACAAACCATGACAGGAAAAAGAATAAAAAAAAACAAACCAACAACCAAACAAAACAAAAAGATGAAGTGAGTGAAGAGAAACAAACCACATACACTAAACAGAGAAAAAAACTCACATATTCATGTTAACCAGAGAGAGAGAGAGAAACACAAATCAAACAAAGGATATTCATGCTAAAGTAATAAACAAACACACAAATCAAACAAACAACAGAAAAGGAAAAAAAAATTAACTCACATATTCATGCTATTTTCTTTAGTATTATTATAACTTTCCTTATTGATCTAACTTGTTGTTTGTTTTACCTGATCCATATGATTCTTATTCTGACTCCTCATAACTTGTAATCCCAGTTATAGAGTCAACTGAAACTAGTTTATGTCTTTCCCTATGTTGTAAAAAGGCCTCAGTTCCTAATATTTTAGTAAACCCATCAGCAAGTTGTTGCCCTGATGCTATATATTCTACTCTAATTGCCCCTTTCATCACTAGTTCTCTGATGAAATGATGAGAAATATCTATATGCCTTGTTTTCAGACTTGAAGTAGGATTTTTAGTTAGAAATATTGCAGACTTGTTGTCACACAATATTTCAGGAGCTGATTCAAATCTAATACCCAGTTCTCTGAATAGAAAACAAAACCACTTGAATTCAGATACTATTCCAGATAAAGCCCTGTACTCAGACTCACAACTGGATTTAGATACTACCTGTTGTTTCTTAGCTGACCATGCCACTAGATTACCTCCAAACCATATACTAAACCCAGAGATAGATCTTCTATCATCTGGATCGGTACCCCAATCTGAGTTACAATAGGCAATTAGTCTGTTTGATGGTTCATCTAAGGGTGTGAACTTCAATCCTAAGTTTGATGACCCTTTTATGTATCTTAGAACCCTTTTTGCAGCCTGCAGGTGTATATCAGTTGGTTTTTGTAGGAACTGACTCAATTGGTTTATATAGAATGCTATGCATGTCTGGTCTGATCATTGTTAAATATTGTAAGGAGCCTATAATACTTTTGTATGATGTTTGATCCTCTAAAGGATTTCCCATATCCTTTGAAAGCTTTGGACTTAAAAGCATTGGAGTTCTGGTTGGATTACAGTTTAGCATATTGGTCTTTTTCAATACCTCTTTTATATATGTATTTTTCTTGAATTAGTACTAGTGACCTTCCTTGTTTTATACACTCCATCCCTAAGAAATAGTTTAGGAATCCCAAATCTCTACATGAGAATTCTTTACATATTAAACCAATACACTTGGCGACTTCAATTTCTGAATCACTCATTACAATTATATCATCTACATACACCAGGATGTAGATTTTAGAGTCATCAGTTATCTTAAAAAATAATGATGAATCAGTTTGGCTATTTTTAAACTTGTTTTCTAATAGAAAGTTCTGGAGTCTAGAATACCAAGCTCTAAGAGCCTGTTTTAGCCCATACAAGACTTTGTTCAGGAGACAGACATGATCTGGGTAATTTTTATCCTGAAAGCCTGTAGGTTGTTTCATATACACAGTTTCACTTAGAAACCCATTCAGAAAAGCATTCTTTACGTCCAATTGTCTCAATTGCCATTCATAGTCCACAGCAATAGATACAATTGATCTTATTGTGTTCATCCTTGATGAGGGTGAAACCCGATTAGTACTCCAAGACGCTTCAACCAGCGCCAAGCGGGGAACTCCACGGGAAATCAGACCGGAACTCAAGTGCGCAGAGCTCTGCTTCGCTAGGAACTCTCTACTCCAAATGACTTGCCTTCAATGAGTGGGAGGTGCCTCCTATTTATAGGGATTCTTATGGGGGTAATCTAGTCATTTGGGCAGTAACCGCCTAACTGCCTAACTGATTAGATCGGGGCCCAAGGTCGACTTTCCAGAGATCGACTTTCTTGGGATCCGACTTTTCTAGGGTTCGACTTTGTTCAGAAGTCGATCCTTGGGAAAGTCGATCTTCCTAGGATTCGACTTAGGACCTCCCCAATCCTAGAATAGGTACCTCAACTCATCTCAGGCTATCCGGACTTTTAGTTGCTGGTAAGTTGTGACCGGGTTCGGGATACTATATTAGATATTTTGGGATACGTCTTTTAGTACTATGGTCTGTGTGTTGGACCCTGTACTATCAGTATTCTCCCCTCTTTGTGTGCTGGTGATGAAGCACGATTTCTGCTACCAGTAGGCTCGCGGGGTTGCGAGGAGGGCCGGAGGCTTTGGAGTCCACGACACGCGCTCTACGTCAATGTACCTGCAGAGAGGAGGGGAATCGACGACTCAGGTGTGGGAGTCGGCGACTCGGACTCCTTAGTTTGCGCTGGTTGGAGTGTGTGTCAAGTGTGTTGGAGGGGAATTGTTGATGAATGAGGATCCCCCAAGGGCCCCTTTTATAGGATCTTTGGGGCGTTTCTCATTCATTACCCATGGGGCCCACGCTATTATGGTGCCCTATTAAAGGTGCCATAATGGCGTAGGCCAAGTCAAGTAACGGTTGGGAGTCGGTGACTGAGGTATGGGAGTCGGCGACTTAGGGTGAAGCCATCGATTCCCCATGAGCCAGGTTGGCAGCCTACCAGAACTGACCAACGAGGCCTGGAATCGGTGGCTCACCTCTGGAGTCGGCGACTTGGTAGTCCCAGTCGTCGATTCCCAGTGTTGACTTGAGTACTTGACGTAGACACTTACCCGCAACCGTGGAGCTCTCCGGGGGTCCGGTATAAAGCGACGGAACCCTAGTCCTTGTTGAAGGGCGTTGCTGGGAGTGACTAACGTAATCAGGCATGTCTCACCAGTACTCCCCCCTGAAGAGAGCACAAGAAACATGCGTGTATCGCCAGCTGGGGTGTGGGCTATCGGTGATGTCCTGGGATGCGAGATCCTCTTTCACCAGTTCCCCCCCCTTCTACGACCGCGAGGTTATACCTATGCTTCCATGGAGGTTGTCCCATATTTTTGCTAACTACTGTCTGGTTTTTCTTAGCCGAATCATTTTTCTTGCGCAGCTTGCCTAACCTGATTTCCAAGCGGAACCCTGCTTGCCCACCTTGACGCTTTGCTGAGCTGTCTCCGAGCAATGTTCGAGTACCTCTCCCCTCTTCTGTGGTTGGAGTTGAGTGTTATCCCTTCTACCTATTTGTTTTTATAGGTGAAGTTCTCTTTTGAACTCTTGCCCTCTCCTTCTGCCCGCTGCTTCCGCGGCTGAGGTTGGGTGTTGTCCCTTCTACCTATTTTGTTTTATAGATGAAATTCTCTTTTGAACTCTTGCCCCCTCCTTCTGCTCGCTGCTTCTGCGGCTGAGGTTGAGTGTAGTTCCTCGTCTACCTATGTACTTTCATAGGTGAGGTTCTCTTTTGAACTCTTGCCCCCTCCTTCTGCTCGCTGCTTCCGTGGCTGAGGTTGAGTGTAGTTCCTCGTCTACCTATGTACTTCCATAGGTGAGGTTCTCTTTTGAACTCTTGCCCCCTCCTTCTGCTCACTGCTTCCACGGCTGAGGTTGAGTGTGGCCCCTCGTCTACCTATGTTCTTCCATAGGTGAGGTCCATTTTTGGACACATCCCTCTCTATCTACGTTCTTCTGTAGATGGGGTTAGTGCCTTGTTGGTATGTTCCCCGTCTACCTACGTTCTTCCGTGGATGGAGTTCATTTTTTGAACACTTATCCCTTCGCAGGTGGGATGTGTGTTCTGTTGCTGTATCCCTCATCTACTTATGTTCTTCCATAGGTGAGGTTTATTTTTGAATACTTACCCCTCTATCCATGTTCTTTCGTAGATTTGGTTAAGTTCTTTTAGCCGGTGTATTCCTCGACTACCTACGTTCTTCCGTAGGTGAGGTTCACTTTTGAGCACATCTCCCTCTGTCTACGTTCTTTGTAGAAGAGGACAATGCTTTGCCGGTGTGTCCCTCTACCTACGTTCTTCCGTAGGTGAGGTCTACTTTTGGACACTTCCCTTTTACCCTACGTTCTTTTGCAGGTGGGCATGTGTCGTGTTCCCCGTCTACCTACGTTCTTCCGTAGGTGGGGTTTTTTTTTACTCACCCTTCTATCTACGTTCTTTTGTAGATGTGGTGAGTATTTTCGGATGGGGTACGCGTCCTGACCCTGTTATCACTAAGACTTTCTCCACCTACGTTTTTCCGTAGGTAGGGTTAATTTGGCGTCCTACTTTGTTGCTGCGTCCAGTAATTGTAGGAGTTCAAATATCTTAGAGTGACCCAGTTCATTCTGCTGCCGTACCGTTATCGGTGCTATTCTTCCTTGGTGGTGTGACCATAAGGCTTCTGCCTCTGTCGGGTCCTTTCTGTTGTTATACGGATTTCCGGGGTTTTTTTCTTATACCCCTCCGCCTTGGTGAACTTCAAGATCTTAGGAGTATTTTTCCTACACCCCCTGCCTTGGTGACTTTTAAGATGTCAGAAGTGTTTTTCCTACACCCCCTGCTTTGGTGAACTTCCACAATATTTCAGGAGTATTTTTCCTACACCCCCTGCCTTGGTGACTTTCAAGGTATCAGGAGTGTTTTCCCTGCACCCCCCTGCCTTGGTGAACTTCCACAATATTCCAATACGTCAGGGTTCTTTTTTCTATACCCCCCCCTTGTATTGGTGAATGGGAGAAAAAGTCGATCCCCCGTAGTGTTAATCAACTTTTGTGCAAAAGTTGATCCGAATGTTGCCCTTCGACTTTTATAGAAAAGTCGATCCCTTGGGTCCTTGTGTTGACTCTTTTGCTAAAAGTCGATTCCTGGTGTTTTGGCCAAAAAAGTCGAGTTTTCGTGCTGATCTTTGAAGGGTTGTTCTCCTGGTCAGTTTTACTCTATTTTTGTCCTTTTGTGCAGACCCGGGGTCTATAAATAGACCCTTTAAGTCTTCCTTTCCCTTCATCCATGGCTCTTCTTGTGAGTCTCTTCGCTGATTTTATTCAGGGGGAGATTGAGGAGCTGGATAGAATTCTTAATGTTTTGGATCCTCGGTCTTCGGCCTTGGATCTTCCTGCTCTGCGCCAAATTATTGTTGAGCGGCAGAGTTTTGCTGTTGCAGCTAGGGAATCGATATTTGAAGAATGGTATGTTGGTGACCTGTCGACTGTGGCTTCCCCTGCCATCCCTTCTCGTGGTCGGCGCCGGAGGCGTCCTCGACGTGGTGGTTCTTCCCCCAATATGGTTCCTCGTCGCCTGCGTCACCGTATTAATTTTAACTAGGGACTTGTAATCTTTTCATTCTTTTTACTTGTAATTCTAAATAAAGATATTTTCCCTTCTTTGCATTTGTTTTACACCTTTGCTCTGAAGCACGTCGGTGTACTTTGCGGGTATACTTTGTCCTTTTTCTAAGGATTTTGTTCATGGAGATCGACTTTTTCTAGAATGTCGATTCCTTAAAGTCGATGTTGCCTGTTGGTCGATTTTATCCTTTTCTGAAGGTGTCGAAGCTTATACAGAAAGTCGATCCCATCCTTCTCTAAGGATGTCGATATTTTGTAAAAGTCGATTTCACCTTTTTTTGAGGAGTTGATACCGTGCGATGGTTGACTCTTTCCTTTTCTGAAGATGTCGACGATCGTACGAAAAGTCGATCTCATCTTTCCTTAAAGATGTCGATGTCGTACAAAAATCGATCTCATCCTTTTCTGAGGATGTTGATGTCAACTGTGGATGGTACTCTACTATCGACGTCTATCCTCCTCTGAGGATGTCGATTTGAGTGTTTGTGGAATGTCGATCCTGTCCTTTTCTTGTGAAGGATGTCGATTCCGAGGTAAATGTCGACGTCTATCCTTCTCTGAGGATGTTGATATGAATCCTACTGGGATGTTGATTCTACCCTTCTTTTGGGGGATGTCGATACCCAAACATTAAATGTCGATGCTATTGCCCAGAAATGTCGATGCCATTTAGCCGGATTTTTGGTTTTATCGGACTCGGGCGTCTTGGGCCTGCTGCCAAGCCCGTGGGCTTTTTGGCCCACTGGGTGAACAGTACCCGCGACGGTTTGTCTTCGACTTCCCCCTATAAATAGTGAAGGGGGGGGTCATTTGCTTCTCACCAACTTCTAACGCTCTGAGGCATCGACTTTCTCACATCGACTTTCAAGTTCTTCCGCTTCGACTTCCAGTGTGCGTAAGGCTTCGACTTCAGCCTTGGAGGTGCTACTTCTCGAGGTCCGACTTCCATGGTCGGGTTTTGCTGAAGTGGCACTGGGACCGACTTCCTTGAGGTTCGACTTTTCTTAGAGTCGGTCTTCCTTGAAGTTGTGTCCCCTTTGGACTGTGGTCCGACTTTGTGAAGTCTGACTTCTTGTCATCGACTTTTCAGAGTTGGGCCCAATATGACTGGAATTGACTTCCTGGGACTCAACTTTTGAAGTTGCTTTCCCAAAGTGACCTCCCTTAGATTGAAGTCCGACTTTTGTCATCGACTTCCCTGGATCGGATCTGTTGGGATCGACTTCATAAGACTCTAATGTAAGTTGGGTCTCCTGAAGTTGTCTTCCCTGTGATTCGACATTCTGAAGTCCGACTTCTTGTAGTCGACTTCCTAAAGTTGTACCATTACGGGGATCGACTTCCTGGTATTCTAACTTTTTTGAAGTTAGTTTTCTGAAGTTGTTTCTCCGTGAATTATAGTACGACTTCCTGAAGTCTGGATCGACTTTCTCTTGGAATCGACTTTTTGCAACCCTCTTTTTTTTATAAAAAAAGCTAAGTTAATCAAAGTGTTTGTGTGTTTGTGTAGGGTGTGATCATGTCTACTGATAAGAATATTCAAGACGAGATTCCCCAAGAGGAGGAACAAGTTGTTGTTCCTGAGACTGAGGCTGAGCCAGAGGTTGTGCAACCTATTCTTCAGGTTGCCGGTAAAGTAATCAAGACAAAAGATCTTACTGCTCACCGTAAGCGGAAGTCTGTTCCGAGTAGTAAGTTTTGTTCTGACACTTATTTTGGATTTCTTTTCTTTGGTTGTAGGCCCTCCTATTGCTTCGTCCTCCAGTTTTAGCTCAGGATCTTCTTCATCCTATTCTGGGAGTTCGGGGTCTTATTCTTACAGCTCTTCCTCTCCCGAACGGGACGTAGAAATCGGAGGGACTCCTCCTTCTTCCCTTGTTTTGACATCTGTTTCGGAGGAGGTCCCCGTTGTGGAAGTGCCTCCCCTAGCCTTGAACGAATCTTCTCGACTTCCTCCTGAAGTCTGTCCTGAGCCATATCTTAGAGGATTCTCCCGTAGGCTATCCGCCCGAACCGGAGGAGAAATACCCCTTCCCATCTCCTCTCGAAGAGAGTTCCGTTCCATCCTTCTATCGTGAGATTGATGGTTCTTGGCGCCAGTGGTCCATTCTGATCCGACACGGTTTCCACGTTGTCCCTATCCTTGACCGGGGTGAGTATGGGACTGAGTACGGTTCTGTCTCTCTAACCTATATTCCGGGCTATCCTTTGCCTTCTAACTCAGGTAGATGTTCTAACACTCTTTCCCTCGATGCTGCTTAAAGGATTTTACGAAGTCTAGAACTTAAAGAGAGAGTGTTCTGGGCTTTCCCCACTGAGACTACGGGTGACGTGCCCCCTTATTTCATGCTGGCACTTCACCGAGTCTACTTCACTAACTTTCCGATCCTTCCGATCCCTTCCTTGGTTAGTGAGATTCTTTTGTATTCTGGGTTGTGCATCTCTCAGATGGGTGCCGCCTTTTTCTTCTATGTCAGAGGTTTCATTAATGTTCTCAGGGATGCTGGCATAGTTCCGACGGCTCGACTGTTCTTCCACTTCTTCACCTTTCAGAATGTGAAGAAGGGCAGCCCTTTTATTGCATGTGCCAGCCGTGCTGCTACTGTTCAACACTCTTCTCTTCTGAAAGATCCTCCGACCAGGCGGAATAAGAGTGAGTTTATTTTTGTGGATTGCAGGCTATGTCCTGGTAGCCAACTTCTTCCTGCATCCAACAGAGATCGTAGGCCTACTCCCCGTCCTGTTTTGACCTTGGACGAAGGGAATTCTGTACAGAGGTTGGCCCATCTTCACGAAATCGCAGTGCCCGTTGGTCACGCGATAGATGACATTTTTGATCGCAAAGGTTTTTCTTTTTTAGAGTTAATATTTGTATGTGTGTTTTTACTTTATTAACTTTTTTTCTCTCTTCACAGTTTTTTATTTGCACAATCCTGGCGTCCCTGAACGTGTGGGACAAAATGAGACTGGCACGAAGGTTTATGCGCCTGCTTCCAAACCTTTTGACGCCTGACACTTGAGACGTCGTGCCACCGAGAATGCTTACTGGGTTGATTTTCCTCCTTACGAGGATAACCCGCTTAATGAAGAAGAGATACAGCCTGATGATGTGGAGACTCCCCCTGTGCAGCCATCTACTGAGGAAGCACCTTCTGTGCCATCTACTGCTGCTGCTAAACTTGTTTCTTTCTTCCGTATGCCGGAAAAAGAGCAAGGAAATGATGTTAGGGAGACCAGTAGGAGGGGTGGAAAGGGGGAAGACAAGGGCAAAGGCCGATCTGACAAAAGGAAATCCCCTCCTTCCAAATCTGCTCCCCCTCCTCTGAAAAAGACCAAGAAGTCCCCCTCCCGACGACGATCTCCTCCTCGACGGAGATACTATGAGGGTGAGTCCTCTCGAAGCCGACACTCCTATGCCTCCACCCGAGAGACTCAAGTTCCTGGCTACCAAGGTTCCCATCCTCGAAATTATGGGACCAAATTTTCAATGGCCGATGACACGGATGCCGCCCAAACCATTCTGCGGATTATTTTTGGGTATCCGATGGACCGCTTTGTTGAAGAAGTAGGTCAGAATATCAGCAATGTAAGTACTCTTATCTCCGTGTTTTTTGCATGATGAGTTCGTACTTATTTGTTTCCTCTTTTGTAGCATGCTCATTTTTTTATGGGTCGCCTCTCCTCGATGTCTCGTCTTCGCGACAATCATTCACTGGAAGACGAGTTGAAAAAGCTCAAGCGTAAATATCATGATTTAGACAACGCTTACCACCGCAAGATCGTGGACATGTCTACACTTTCTGAAACTAATAAGAAGCTGGGCGAAGACTGGTCTGTTCAGCACAAAGCCGTAGACAGTGTACGCCAAGAGCTCTCCAAAGTTCGAGGAGAGTTGGGGCTATGTAATACGAGCAAAACACTGAGCGAGCCAAGGTTGTACTGAAGGAGGGTATGATTCAGGAACTTACTCAGCAGCTTAAGGATGTCGGGGCCTCTCTTGATTCAGCGTTGCATCAAAATAATATTTTCACACAGAGATTGAATGAAAAGCATGCAGAGTCGGAAGCGCTGAAAAAGAAGTATGATGATACTTCCCGACAGCTGAGTGAGAAGGAGGCCGAACTTGAAAAGTCGAGGGCTGCCCTGGCCGAAAGAACTGAAGAGACCCAGAGGGTGATGGAAATTCTAGGCAAGATCCAAGCTGAGTTTCTTGCTAATATGCAAGATTACAATGATCTGGTGGATCTGGGCCCTCACGTATGTTCTGGTTTTGAGGCTGAGGATGTCCACAGTTGGGCCCGTAAGTACCCGAAATAAGCTACGGAGATTCGAGATCGGGTGCTTGCTGAATCTGAAGAGGAAGGGGAAATTTCGAGTGAAGACACTGCCATTGATGAAGACTTTTCTATCGCTGATCAAGACAACAATGGTGTAGTGGACTCTATTCCTGTCATGACGGATGTTGCCCCTAAGGAGCCTGCTATTGAAGACCCATCCCTTCCTGCTGTAGGTGCCACTTCTGAGGAGCCTGTTAGCAATAAACCATCTACTCCTCCTACTTTGTAATGTGCACCTTTTATGTTCTTTTTGTACTTTTCGTTTAAAATCAATATATAGAACGTTTGCTATTTTTAGTTATAACTATTGAATGTGATAACCAAACAACGTATTAGTTAAGTAATTCAAACAGTTACAATGAATGATACAAATAACTACTTAATTGCTAAAAATACAATTGTAAGTTATCTGCATGCCAGGCGTTGAGAATATATGTCCCGTCTTCCCGTTTTAACTTGTATGTGCCTGGTCGGAGTTCTTCCCCCACCACGTATGGTCCTTCCCAATTCACGCCTAGTTTGCCTTTGGAGCAGTCTCTTCGATTGATACTTGCTCTTCTCAGTACTAGGCTTCCTTTATCGCTTTATCCTTGACGTTCTTGTCGTGATATCTAGCAATGTTCTGTTTGTAAGCCGCATTCTTTGCCTGTGCATTATCCCTTAGCTCATCCACTAAGTCCAGAGTCGCTGCGCATGATCTCATATTTTCCTCCATGTCATAGGACAAGACTCTGACTGTTGGTATGTTTAGCTCTGTTGGGATTAGTGCTTCCATTCCGTATGCTAGTGAGAACGGAGTTTCTCCAGTGGGTGTCTTTTCAGTAGTTCTATACGCCCACAGGATCTCTGGTAGTAGATCTGCCCACGCACCTTTGGCTTGTTCGACCTTTTTCTTCAGTCCCTGAACAATGGCTCTGTTTGTGACTTCTACTTGTCCATTACCCTGTGGTCTGTATACTGATGAAAAATAGATTCTAGTGCCCATGTTCTCGCACAATCTCGTAAACTCCCCACCGGTAAACTGTGTCTCGTTATCTGTCACTATGTGTATTGGAACGCCAAATCTGCACATTATGAAGACAAACTTTGTTGCCGCTCCTTGTGTTATCTTGGGTACTGCCAGAGCCTCCTTCCATTTTGTGAAGTAGTCGACAGCCACGAATATGAATTTAGCCTGGCCTGTCGATACTGGAAATGCTCCCACAATGTCTAGTTTCCACATTGCGAATGGGATGGGGCTTTCTACCCCTGTTAGTTGAGTCGCGGGATTTCTTTGTATGTTTTTATGTATTTGGTAGGCCTTGCATTTTCTTGCAAATAGGACTGCATCTTTCTTCATTGTGGGCCAGAAGTATCCCTGCCTCATTATTCTTTGGGCTAGAGACCTTCCCCCTTGATGCATCCCGCATACCCCCTAATGTATTTCCTCTACGATGAATTGCCCTTCATCTGTTGAGACACATTTCATTAGAGGCCCATCGTAGGATTTCTTGTACAGGATGTCACCGATTAGGCAGAATCTTGGAATGCGTGTTTGTAATTTACGCCTTTCATTTTTGTTTTCCGGGAGTTTTTCCGCTTCGAAGTACTCTATCAAGGGTTTTCTCCAATCTTCTGCCTGTATCGTGACTCTGGAGTCCATATTACTGCCCCTTTTTGACTAGTTTTTAACAACTGGAAGAAGGGTTTGCAATTGTCTGCTGTTTTGGAAATGAACCGACTTAAGGCGTTGATCTTTTCATTCAGCTTCTGCACTTCCTTTATTGTTCGAAGCGGTGCTGTTTCTAATATTGTTGTTATTTTATCTAGGTTTGGTTTTATTTCCTTCTGCCATACATTGAATCCAAGAAATTTTCCTTCTTGTACTCCAAAGCTGCATTTGGCGGGGTTTAACCTCATCCCATAACTCTGCAGAGTTTCCAGAGTTTCCTTTAAATCATTTGGGTGTTCATCTGCTTTCTTAGATTTTACCAGAATGTCATCTACGTATGCCGGGACATTTCTTCCTTCTTGCTTCTTGAAAACCTTGTCCATTAGCCTTTGAAAGGTTGCTCCTGCGTTTCGTAGTCCGAAAGGCATAACTTTGTAGCAGTATGTTCCCCAATTTGTGATAAATGATGTGGTTTCTTCATCCTCTTCTTTAATCAGAATTTGATTGTACCCTAAATGTGCATCCATCATAGATAACAATTCATTTCCTGAAGCCGCATCTACTAATCTGTCGATGGATGTGAGTGGATAGCTGTCCTATGGACATGCTTTGTTGAGGTCTGTGAAGTCTACACACATCCTCCATTTCCCATTGGATTTTTTAACCATGACTGGGTTAGCTAGCCATTTTGGGTACTTAACTTCCCAAATGTGCTCAGCCTTGATTAACTTTTCGATTTCAACCTGCGCTGCTTCCTTTCTTTCGGTTGCGAGTATCCTTCGCTTTTGCCGTATAGGAGTAAACCTGCTGTCTATGTTGAGTTCATGACATGTTATGGTGCGTTGTACCTGTGAAGGTGCTTCCCCCTCCCATACGAACGTATACACATGAGTCTCTAATAAACAAAGTAATGAATTTTTTAACTCGGAGGATATAGATGTACCTATCAAGATTCCTCCTTTTGAGAGTTTGACCTCCTCGACTTGATTAGTTGAGGTTGTGTCTTCTTCTTCCTCTCTTTCCTGGATGTACAGGGTTATTGGTTTGACCATTTTAGTTGCCTTCTTGTACGAGTTTCTGGAGTCTTTCTGTGCTCCGAAAACTGTTGCCATTTTGCCATCCTTTCTCGGATACCTGAAGCATTGGTGGTAAGATGACGGTATTACCTTGAAACCATGAATGCTAGGTGGTGAGACATGCCTGAACACGTCAGTCACTCCCAGTAACGCCCTTCGACAAGAACTAGGGTTCCGTCGCATTATGCCGGACCCCCGGAGAGTTCCACGAATTCGGAAGGAGTGTCTAGTCAAGTACTCAAGGCAGCACCTGGGAGTCGCCGATTGGGACTACCAAGTCGCCGACTCCAGGGGTGAATCGCTGACTCTAGGCCTCGTGGACAGTTCTGGTAGGCTGCCACTAGGCTCATGGGGAGTCGGCGATTGAACCTTTGGATCGGCGATTCCCACACCTGAATCGCCGACTCCCAGCCGTTACTTGAGCGGGCCCACGTCATTAAGGCACTCCTTAATAGGATATCTTAATGGGGTGGGCCCCACGCTAATGAATGGGGAAACGTCCCCCAGGACCCTATAAAAGGGGTCCTTGGGGGACCTCTACCCTCAAGTCATTCACACTTGACACACACCAACCAGAGCAATACTTGGAGCCCGAATCGCCTACTCCCAAGAGAGTCGCCGATTCCCCTCCCCTTCTGCAGGTATATTGACGTAGAGCGTGCGTCGTGGACTCCAAAGCCTCCGGCCCTCCTCGCGACCCCGCGAGCCTACTGGTAGCAGATTTCGTGCTTCATCAGCTGGCGCCGTCTGTGGGACTATCGAACTACGATATCCCGTCGTAATCGCGAAATTTTCTTCGCAAAGATCAGCTCGATTCCCTTAGGGCGAGTCGCTGACTTTGTGTCAAGGAATCTCCGATTCACACAGGCAATCGCCGACTCCACCCAGTGAGTCTCCGATTGCGGGTTATTCTGCTAGCTAAGAGTGCTGTCCACGGCCAGACTCGAATGAAAACTACCTAAAGCAGTCACCGATTCCACTAGTGTCTGTCGCCGATTCCACCTTTGTGAATCACCGACTCCCATAGTGAATCACCGACTCCACTTGGTTTTTTCTCGAGCCTCTGCTCAGCTCGAAAATCAAGAAAACCTAAGGCAGTCGCCGACTCCACCTACTGAGTCGCCGACTCCACTGGGTTTCTTTTGAGTTAGTCCAATTGATACCTACGCTCCGGTTGGAATTCGCTTTTGTCATCTATGACATCTGAAAAGCATGACTACCATCTGAGAAACGAGGGTAAATCCTCAGTGGTACCCGACGGGACACAAACTGAGCATCCTCAACCAAACATACAAGTTGAAAGGTTCGAGGATGCCCAAACTGATCTGCCCCCTCGGACATCCATCTCTCCTAATCTAGAAGCAAGGTTGACTAACTTCATATATAATATTGAAAGAAGAGTTAGCAACCTTGAAAAAGTAAGGGGTCATAGAACCATCACCCGCAAGAGAGCGTGTGAATCGGTTTCTCACAATTATCCGACTACGAAGAAAAAGAAAGGTCCAGAGCCAGAAAAATCAAGAGCTGGACCCAGTAAGAGTCGCACTGATAAGACTCTTACAACACGATTCGTAGAGGACCTCCATCGGAAGCTGGCTGACACTCTAGTCATCAGCAATCCGAACGAGTTCTTAAGAGTCAACAATGACTCCTCGAACAGATACACTAGCAATGCGGTTGATTCCTTCAGAAAGGATTGGAAGCCCAAAATTGATAACAAAGTGTATCAAACATCCGTTAAACGATCGCCAAGGGGTCCACCTCAACCTTGGAGGAACCGGACCCCACTAACAATCAGCAAAGGCAAGCTGTTTGAAAAACTGAGGAACAGAGCGGATCTGCCCGCTCCTCGCTCTATGGATCCTGCAACCAAGGATCGCCGCCAGAAAAGTGGAAAATTCTGTGAATTCCACAAGGACCATGGCCATCTGACAAACTATTGCAGGGAATTCTCGCTTTATGTCGGGCAATTAATTTCGAACGGCGAACTTGACAGCCTGGTCAAAGGATCCCGGGATCGAAACAATTGCAAGTCTGACGTGAATGGGAAGCGCCCACGCTCTCCTTCACCAGACAGTGGCAATAGCGAGGACCACCCACGGAAAACCATCCATATACTATCTGGTGGTAGACCAACAGAAAGGCTAGCATAACTAAGAGGAATAGGAATAAGCTGTCACCCAAAAGTCCTTGCATCTAGCACACGGACAACGTACAGCAACATCACGCTTAGTATTAAGTGCGTTAGAGCCTCTTAGTCTATGTGTTAGTTTAAAAATTACAAGTCTTACTGTTGTAATTTACATCTTTTAATAAAATTTAAATTTATCATCTACCTACGACTCTAGCTAGCACCCCACATTATGAATCTATTTTGTCGCTATCGCCTTGATAGATTAAAATTTCAGCCCAATCTGGCCCCTTCAGCCTAGATATGGGTCCAAAAAGTTGCTCTGTCATCATGGCTAGAGTTCAACCACGCGTTAGGGTCTAAAAGCAGAGTCCTAGGTAGTTGATAGGTACAAGTGAACCCAACCACAATAGGTTCTAAGTACCCACCACAAATCAAAATCTATCACGTCGCTACGGCCTTAATAGATTAGTAATCGTTTTCACCCCATCTCATTGTTGCATCTTTGATATGGGACAAAAAGTTGCTCCGTCACCTCGGCCGGAGCAAAACTACAACTCTAGAGTCTTAGGATTGATAGTATCTTTTTATTGTTATCTTTCGAATTTGTTAATCGATATTGGGACTTACTATTAGTTGTGAAGTTTAGTTTATTTTCGCGAATTTAACCGTAGACTGAGCTAGGATTCGTACGACCAAGTCTACGCCCAGAGTGGCTAGCGATAGGGTTAGTCTAATTTACGTCCAGAGAGGCTAAATTACGACTCGCGAATCTAGTTTCGGGTCTTAGTTACAATTCAAAAGAATAAAGTAAATAAACAATTGAATAGAAAAGCAAAAGCGATTAATTTCACAAAAAATTCAGATTACAAAAAAGGATAGCAATTACAAAAAGATTACAAAATAAGGACTTAGATCTAATCTTGTGCAGCTTCGTCCTTCATCTTGTCGAGAGCCTCTTTATTCTTCTCGAGCTCCTCAGGATGTTGCTCTACCCACGCCATTATGTCCATGATGTAGTCGGGGGGTAGAGCCGGATACACGGAAGGACCAAAGAATATGAGCTCTTGAAGCTGGTCGGATTGGTAACGTACATCCAAATCCAACCCAGCAGCTCTCTCAGCAAGTGCGGCATTGTCATCTTTCAGAGTCAGAACCTCTTCTTCCGCACTCGCGAGCTCGCTTTTTAGCTCAGTGGTTTCTCGTTCGCTCTAAGCAGCTTGCTTCTTCAACTCCACTATCGTAGCCTCAAGTGAGGCTACGTGCCCTTTTTCACTAGCTAGCTGGCTCTTCAGATCTTCAGTGTCTTTAACACGGCCAGAACTAGCAGCTTTCAGATCTTTTCGGAGTGCTAAGATCTTCGTGACATATTCGTCAATCTCCTTCTGCTTGGACTCAATTGTTTTGTCCTTCTTGGGCAGAATGTTGTCGCGAAGGTTCTCCATTCTCGATCTCACGTTCTTCAGTTTATCGAGAGCCTTCTCGCTTTCTTTGAATTTTGCGTCGAGTTGATTGTATTTTTCTTGTATCTTTTCGACGTCATGGATAGAGTCTCCATGATAACAAGCATGTGCCATATAACACGCGGCATTCATATGCTTCAGCAACTCACTCCGGCACCAAGTCCCAGGATGCCCCAAGAGGAGTGACATCGCTTCCCTTCTAGTTTCAGTACTAGCCATGAAGTCAGGAAGTGTCACTCCAGCAGAAGTCTAAGGCTCATAGCCCCGGGGAGGAGGTGGTGCAGAGCGAGAGCTCGACCCATGCTCAAAGGTCCGGCGAGGCTCGCTGCGAGAGTTCTTCTTCTGTCGCAAACTTATCAGCTTGCCCGCGCGGAACCTCTTGCGCATATACAGAGGTGCAGCGTCATGATATAGAATAGAACGCCTCTGACCACCTTCCAGCTCTCTCTCAGTGGGTGGTTCATGCGCATCTTCAACATCTTCGAAAGTAAAGTCTTCCCTTTGGCAAAGGACAAAGGGAACACTGCGCGGCACAGAGTATGCAGTAAGTGTACGCGCTATACGATCCGAGGCCTCGATATCCCTCGTACTCATCTCAATCGAGGCGTTCATGTGCACTCGATTCGGATCGTTCCACATCTCCCGGCTCCCGGGGAGAAACTCAGAAGTTATAAAAACAAATTCTTTCTTCCAATTGCATCCGAAGTTCGTCGGGAGCTCGTCGACGATATTCTTGTCAAAGTGTCGTCGCGTGAATCCAAAGCGACCGGATGCAGACTTTTCTCGGGTGAGCTTGTAGAAGTACATAAACAAGCTCGCCGTCGCAGCAACATTGAGCCCCCAGCAGATGTTCATGAAACCCCGCAAGATCACAAAGAATCCCGCCGGGAGCTGCGACAACGACACCTCGAATCTCAGAAGCACTTCGCTTATAATCTCCGGAATTGGAAGCTCGGAGAAGTGCTTGAAGTAAATCCTCGGGATAGCCTGGAATCCCGGGGGTGGCAGATTTATGGGCTGGTATCGCGACACCCAGAATCGCAGATGACCAGATATTTGAATCCCCGACAATAAGGATCGAGCGTCGCTCGCATTCAGGTTGGAGGGGGGATTCACTCCATCGGACCCATCCAAGGTTGCGTGGGTCATGACTTGTTCGTACTCGCCGTCTCCAGAACGGCCAACAGGAAGCAACCTTGGAACGCCATTCGCGGCGATTTCACAATGAGCGAACCCAGAGGGGTTCAAAGCTCCAATGTACGTGTTTAAGTCGAGGTCCGGGTCTCGACTAGCATTCAGGTCCACGGGAGGTGGCGGAGTTCTTTCGGAGCGCCGGCCCGCTCGTCGTCGTGGATTGGGTGCGCCACGGTCCACAGTTAGGGTCTCCTCGAAATTTATGTTCAAGGGAGGAGGGACCCCTTCATCTTCTTCGGGCACGCGTACTTTGCCCTTCCCAGTGATGCGCCTTCTCTTTCTCTTCAGAGAAGGGCCTTGGTTCGGGTTCAGTCCCGACACGATTCGGCCTTCCGCGCTCACGACCAATGGTGCGGTGCAGTACGCGGAAGAGTCATCAATACTCATAGGAGTCGCCGACTCCAGCACACGAGTCGCCGATCCCGTAACAGGAATCGGTGAGGCATGGCCAGCAGTCGCCGACCCAATGGCAGCTGAACCCTGCCCCCTTCGCTTGAAGGCTTTCCCTTTAACAGGGCCTGCATGAGTCGCCGACTCCACGATGGGAGTCGCCGACACAGAGGCCACGGGAATTTCCCCCAGCTCAAGAGGCTCCCGTACGACTACAAGGGCCCGGCTCTTAGTCGCCGACTCCACAAGGGGAGTCGCCGACACTGGCGAGGCGCCAAGTAGCTCGTGCACGGTGGCACTCAGCTCCAATCCATGAGGCGAAACGACCGGAGTCGCCGACTCAACCTCTCTGTCAGGAGAGGGAATCGGCGACTCAACGGTGTTCAACGCCTCATCCAGGTTGTCAGTTATCATTTCAGCTATGAAAGCTGACGTTTCATCTTCATTCAATTGGGACAAAGGGGAATCGGGGGTAGACATGGTTCAATCGACGATTCGAAGGTGAAAAACTAGGGAATCGGCGATTCAAAAATCTGGGGGTTTAGGCGATTGAAGTGGCAAAAGGTGTTGTAGGGTTTTTGGGAAAACCTCTCCACTATTTATAGGCCTTGGAAAAATTGCAAAAACCCCCCAGAAAACCCAAAATTTACGAAATTTGAGATCAAGATTCGATCTCCAAATCCCCCAAATCACGCCAAGTCGCCGACTCCGGGCAAAAACTCACAGCATTGCGAGAAACTTTCCTTATTTGGAGATTTTGCAAATATTCCCCCGTATATCTCCCAAATATTCCAAGGATCTCCCGAAAAGATCCGACGGTTACACTAGGAGTCGCCGACTCACAGAGGGAGTCGCCGACTCACAAGGGTAAAAAACAAGAATACCCCCTACAGTTACCCAAACCATAGGTATCGCCGACTATAGGAGTATCACAAACTCTAGTCGTCGATTCCGGGTAAAATAACACTAAAACTGCCTCGAGTGCAAGTTTTCGAGGGGGAGTATCACAAGCTCTCCCGGCACTTCTGTCTATTTAGATAGAAGTCGTCACATTTCGAGGGGGAGTATCACAAGCTCTCCCGGCACTTCTGTCTATAGGATGGAAGTCGTCACATTTCAGAGGGGAGTATCACAAGCACTCCCGGCACTTCTGTCTATAGGATGGAAGTCGTCACATTTCAGGGGGGAGTATCACAAGCTCTCCCGACACTTCTGTCTATAGGATGGAAGTCGTCACATTTCGAGGGGGAGTATCACAAGCTCTCCCGACACTTCTGTCTATAGGATGGAAGTCGTCACATTTCGAGGGGGAGTATCACAAGCTCTCCCGACACTTCTGTCTATAGGATGGAAGTCGTCACATATCGAGGGGGAGTATCACAAGCTCTCCCGACACTTCTGTCTATAGGATGGAAGTCGTCACATTTCGAGGGGGAGTATCACAAGCTCTCCCGACACTTCTGTCTATAGGATGGAAGTCGTCACATATCGAGGGGGAGTATCACAAGCTCTTCCGACACTTCTGTCTATAGGATGGAAGTCGTCACATTTCGAGGGGGAGTATCACAAGCTCTCCCGACACTTCTGTCTATAGGATGGAAGTCGTCACATATCGAGGGGGAGTATCACAAGCTCTCCCGACACTTCTGTCGCTCTAGCCAGAAGTCGTCAAAGAAATTGAGCACGGTAAAATCTGTCGCTTCGGCCAGATTTACCAAGGACAAATTTGAGCAAAGGAGGGACACACGAAAGGATGTTTTCTTTTTTGCAGGAAAGGTTCTAATAGTGAACCAGGTTCTAATAGTGAACCAGCAGGTTCTGTATCCGAGGCGAGAATCGGATTTTGATAGTGGATCTGTAGCCTTGGTCAGAATCAGACTCTGATAGTGAT